>LOEQ01001245.1:144237-156980 GCA_001685075.1 Bramus lutescens
TTCTTTCTTTCTTTCTTTCTTTCTTCCTTCCTTCCTTCCTTCCTTCTTTTCTTTCCTTTCTTTCTCTCCTCTCTTTCTATGATTTATTTTTATATGCATTAATGTTTTGCGTGCATGTATGTCTGTGTGGGGATGTCAAATCCCCTGGAACTAGAATTGCAGACACTTGTGAGCTGCCATGTGGGTGCTGGGAACTGAACCTGGGTCCTCTGGGAAAACAGCCAGTGCTCTTAACTGCTGAGCTATCTCTCTAGTCCCAGTATTTCAGTATTCTTACAAGTTAGGACCGCATGTTAGCCCTTTGATGTCTGGAGCAAGTGGAGTCTCAGAGAACTGAGATGACAATAGTTGATATGAGCGAATCGTTCCCCTCTAGCCAACAGAAGCTTAGAATTACCCCTTTAACCTTTCCTGGGTCCAGTAGAGAATGGCTTCACACTGGTAATGTTAATGACTAATGGTTAGACGTATTTCTATGTCTCCCAGTTTTAGCAGTAACTGGAGCAAACGTGCTGGGGGCAATGAGAATTGGTTAATGTTGTGGTCAGATAGATTAGTGGTAGGACTGAGGTCCTGGTCACAGCTAGGCAGTGTTACTACATGGGGAAGCCAGGGGAACTGCTTATGTCAATGTCTTTAGAGAACAAGAGCATTTAATTTATTCATTTCTAGGGTTAGGAGTTAGGACATCTTTAAAAGGAATGAGGGGACAGTCTGTTGTGACAGATAGTGCCACTTGATTCTTGATGTATTGTATCTAATTAAAGGTGCAGGCTTCAAGCAAGTGTTGAATGTAGAAATGATGGACAGTATTGGGGGTAAAACTTATATGAAAACTTAATACAAATTACGTTGAAAATGGGAGTTGGGTCCTTTGGAAACAAACAAGGTAATATTATTGGTAATTGTTCTGAGGTAAGAACTAAAGGCAAGAGAATATTGTGGAGACATCCAACTGAAAAACTGTGCTGAGGAAAGTTAAACCCTTGCTGAGTATAGCAATGACAGTACCACGAACCTTTCAATCGCTGTCGAGAAGGGAGACCACTGTTTTCATGATGCTACAGGTTTGTACTGTTTGTGCTATTACTGCCCCAGGCATGACTTGCGCATCATGCTACGCTGACTAGGGCAGTGAGGGAATAAAGAAAAGACAGATGGACAGACAGAAAGCTAGGATCAGGTTGTTCAGACTCCTGGCTACAAAACCCGCAGCACCCTGGAAACTTAATATGTTTATTGTAGAGTTGAATAGAGAAGTCAGAGTTACTGCTTCAGCTGGGCAATGAGACAGGTTTATCTAACTCAGCAGGGGAATTCTCTGTAGGGCGCAGTCTTTAGGCAGTGAACATCGAGGAGAGGAAAGCTGGTGTAGATATTTTCTGCACACACTGTCAGCACTCACTTTTGGTCCCCCAAGGAAGGCTTTGCCATCCTTCCCCGCCTCACACCAGGGGAGCAGCTCTCGTGTTTCTCCGTGGGTCTGAGGCTCTGGAGACTGACATCCAGTTCATGTCAACACACACAGTGTTTTCAGGACTTCACTCAGTCAGGGCTTTCTCTGCTCTCTACAGTGTAGAAAAAGAGTACATTTTTGTTTTCTCCTGCAGTACTGTTTTTTTATAGATACTGATATCCTTATTGATTTCCATTAAGTAGTATGTAACAGGCTACAGAACTGGACTGTTAGCGCTAACTGTGTAGGGTATCTCTTTCAGGGCTCCTAGGCAGGAAAGGGAAGTCCTCAGAGCTGAACCTACTTACTCTGAGAGTCAGTGCGTGCGAGGGGGAGGACCTAGAGTCTCAGGACTCCTTCCTTTCAGGCACTCTTTCCCAGCCTTAGGTCATGCCACTGCGTATCATGTGGAGTAATAGCTGATAGGTTTAATGATTCATCAGGGTCAGCCTGCCTGTGAAGGGAATTCACAGAGGCCCTAAGGCAGTTAGGCGAAGGTTGATTTTCTTTATATATTTCAAACATGGAACATGATTGAAAATAGAATCTCTTTCAGCCACATGGTTTTGTAACTACATTCTAAATAAGAAACCTTGACATGAAACTTCTCTGTAATTTGGTTTTTGAAGGTACAGGAACTCATCCAACTCAGCAATGCCCAGAAACTATTAGTCTTGTAATACTTTATGAATGATTCTGTTGAATGAATGTGGTAATACTGGCTACTGATAGAATCCAGGGAAGACTAAAGCCATAAACATGTTATTCACATGGATACTTTTAGTTTCTTATACAATTGGAAGTCAGCCTGCTGTGTGTTTAGCTCAGCAGCCCTAGGGGCAATCTCCAGTACCAAAAAAATAACACCATCACCAGCAGACCCCATAGCTCCACGTGTGTAGCTTAGTAAAGTACATAGAGACAAGCAGAAGCCAAAGCTGGAGGGCAGGACAACCAGGAAATGTGCGGACCACCTCTGGGAAAAAAACCTACAGAAAAATGGCTGATTCTAGGGCCAGTGACTTCAACCTTTTGGACTTAGAGGATACATAAAGCTGCTGATAAGATCAAAGAAGTCAGCTGGGCCATCACAAAATTCAGTTTTAAGATCACTTCCCAGCTATATATGCGCTAGGGTCTTCCTATGAAACAAATAGTGAAATCTGTGAACAGGAAAAGAAAATAAAACCAGATCTATGGCTGGGTGGTGGTGGCACACACCTTTAATTCCAGCACTCTGGAGGCAGAGGTAGGTAGATTTCTGAACTCAAGGCCAGCCTGGTCTACAGCATGAGTTCCAGGACAACCAGGGCTGTTACACAGAGAAACCCTATCTCAAAAAAAAAAAAATCCAGATGTATTCTGAAGCGTGGCTTAAAGCCGTGTTGCTCCATCTGTGCCATGAGAGGAGAAAAAAATTGTGCTGAGCAGCTTCTGCAGGTGGGAGATGCTTCATCTGAGCATTGCTTGGGCTGGAAGAACTCAGCTGTGACTGACGTGAGCAGAGGTGACAGCACCCTAAGAGCATGCTGTGGAAGAGCTGGTGGGCCTGCCGTGTTTTTAAACACACAACCTGTACGTAAGTTACATACCAACAGTCTAAATAATAAGGAACAGTGGGGCAAAGGTCTTATCTTTCCGGGTCTAGGTTACCTCACTCAGGATGATTTTTTCTAGTTCCATCTATTTACTTGTGAATTTCATGATTTCATGTTTTTAACAGCTGAGTAACACTCTGTTGTGTAAATGTACCACATTTTCTTTATCCAGTCTTCTGTTGAGGGACATCTAGGTTGTTTCCAGTTTTGACTGTTAGGAATAGAGCAGCAGTGGATGTGGTTCTGGTAGAGACACAGCAGCAAGTGTCTCTGGTAGGGATGGAGCATCCTTTGGGTATATGCCCAAGAATGGTGTAGCAAGATCTTGAGGGACCCTGCTTGTAGCATCATCTAGTTGAGGAACCACACCACTGATTTCTGTAGTGGCTGTACAAGTTTGCACTCCCTCCAGCAATGCACATCCTCACCACCATGAGCTGTTTTTTCTCTTATGGGTCTTAGCCATTCTGTCAGGTATGAAATACCAAAACAGTTTTGATTTGCATTGCTCTGATGACTAAAGCTGTTGAACATTTCTTTAAGTGTTTCTCAGCCATTTGAGTTTTTTCTTTTGAGAATTCTGTTTAGATCTGTACTCCATTTTTAATTGGGTTGTTTTCTTGGTATCTTCTTGGGTTTTTTGTGTTTATATTATATATGTAATATAATATATGTACATATATATTAGATATTAGCCTTCAGTCAGATGTGTAGTTGATAGAAGTCTTTTCCACTCTGTAGCCTGATACTTTATCTGAATGGTGATGTTCTTCGCTATGTAAAAGCTTTTCAGTTTCATGAAGTCCCATTTATTACTTGCTGAACTTAGTACCAGTGCTAATGGTACTAAGTCTTTTCCAGTGCCAATGAATTCAAGGTTTTTCCCCACTATACTGCCTAATCTTACACTAATTTGACCCAAGCTAGAATTATCTGCAAGGATAAGGAAACTCAATTGAGAAAATACCTCCATAAGATCCAGCTGTAAGGTATTTTCTTAATTAGTGATTGATGAGGGAGGGCCCCAGCCCATTGGTTGGTGCCATCCCTGGGCTGGTGGTCCTGGGTTCTATAAGAAAGTAGACTAAGTAAGCCATGGGAAGCAAGCCGGTAAACAGCACCCCTCCTCCTCCATGGCCTCTGCATTAGCTCCTGCCTTTAGGTTCCTGCCCTGTTTGAGTTCCTGTCCTGATCTCCTTCAGTGATGAACAGTGATATGGAAGTATAAGCTGAATAAACCCTTTCCTCCTCAACTTGCTTTTTGGTCATGGTGATTCATTGCAACAATAGAAACCCTAACTAAGACACCCACTTTCTGTTCTATCAGATTCAGTATATCTGGTTTTATGTTGGGGTCAGTCTTTGATCCATTAGGAGTTAAGTTTTATTCAGGGTGGTAAGTGTGGCTCTATTTGGATTCTTCTACTCGCAGTCATCCAGTTTGACTAACACCATTTGTTGAAGATGCTGTCTCCCCCTGCCACCCGAAGTGTGTATTTCTGGCTTCTTTATCAAAAAACAGTTGTCCTTAGGTATGTGGATTTTTACGTCTGGGTCTTCTTTTTATAATCTCTGAGGCGTGACTAATGCCCCTGAGGAACTTCTCATTCACTAAAATAGATGCCACATACTCTGCACACCAAGTCCCTATGGAATACTATTGGTTCTTTTTTTTTTTAAACTTTTGCTGTCTTTTAAACCGCATTGTCCAGCTCAGCAACTCCACACCACTATCAGCAGCCTGCAGGAATTGTTCCCTCAGGCGCTGAATCTTTCAAAGCTACTAAGGGAACTTATCTAAATCTCTGTCCCTCTAAAGAATCCAAGATTCAAAAGTTGATGCCGAATTCTGCTCCTCAGAGAGGCTGAGTAGCAAGTAGCTCACCTCTTCTCTTCCTGTCTCTCCAGAAGCCCCTGCCTCCTTGCCCCTCCCTAAAAAATTCTTCTCCAAAACGGGCAGTGTTGGCACATGCCTTTAATCCCAGTACTTGGGAGGCAGAAGCAGGCAGATCTTTGTGAGTTTGAGGCTAACCTGATCTAAAAGAGCTAGTTCCAGGACAGGCTCCAAAGCTACAGAGAAACCCTGTCTCGGGAAAAAAAAAATCTTTCTCCACCTGGCTCCACCCTACCACTTCCTGTCAGCTAGTTGCTAACGCAACCTCCTGACTGCAGGTGAATTTTATTTAATCAAACACATCTTTGTATCATTAGATACAAATGTTCCAGAGCATAAATAAAAGTAACACACCTTAAAATAACATTCTACAACAGAGTACCTTTCAAACCCCCTTCTGTTGGGGGCAGGTTAGGTCAGTGGCCTCCCTGTCCTCTATACTTTTTGTCACAGTGTGTGTTAGAAGTCAAAGTTGGGTCAGCCTCACAGAGAAGTATAAAACATTAAATCAAAAAGTTTGAAAATAGTTGATTGCTGGAGTCTAGCTCCAGCGGGGTGCAGGTCCCAGGATGGGATGTGGGCTTGGTGAGGGAAGGAGACTTGACACAGTATGAGGATGAATCAGGATGGCTGCCCGTTTATTGAAAATAGTCTACACCTTATATACTCTGTAATTGCATTATAGTTTGACCACAAGCAATATTGAAAGCATGCTTAATGATTCTGGAATGAAGGCAGTCATCAATGTCATTACAGGTTTTTATGAAGCAAAGAACAGTAAGTTTAGCAAGAGTCTAAATGATTATTGTCATCTAAGGTTTAGTAATCCCACCAGGTACCCTCTTACACTTCCTCCTGCACAGTCTCAGCCCTTGTCAGGAGGTGTCAGACAAATCCAAAGAGCAACTTTTATTCTTCAAGGGGCATGACATAGTGTTTGTAACATGTATCACAACATGGTACAACAATAAGCATTGAGCTCTTTCCTGATACCATTGCTTTGTGTCTTAGTCTTAGCATAGGCCTTGTTCCCCTCATAAGCTCCCCAAGGGGAAGGTCCTGATATCTTACTATTTTTTCATTATAGAGTATCATTCTGATTCCTTCAGTGTATGCTCCTGTACGTGGCAGAGGGGAAGCAAGCCAGTCTAACTTCTTAACAGAATCTCCTCTCTGTGCGACAGACCAGATTTTGCCGTTCATCCAGTAAGTCATTAATTGTGGGCACTATTATATATATATATTAACTGAACCCTTGCCCTAAACGGCAAGCTTTATTTGGTTAGATCAGAAACAAAAGATCACCACATTTACCCTTTTTGTGTAATATATAAAAAGGTTATAACTAATATAAGAAAAACTATATACAATAAGTACAATAACTATATACAGTATATACAGGCAATAAATACATTAACAATGTCTAGTCCATTTGCATTTGACAAATTCAGAGAAAATACTCCATTAACTATCCTATCTTGGTGAGTCCAAAAGGTTGTACCTAATTCACTTTCTATTCTAATTTGATTATCAAATTATCTTATTATCTTTTGATGTCTTTCTACCTTCTACACTTTACACCTCTTTAATGAGTTTCTTTTCTGAGTCTGGTAAATATGGAAAACAATAACTATCTGGACTTCAACTCCCTCAGAGACCCGAAAAGGAAATAATAATAACTGAATAAGCAGGAAGTGCAAGCTAGCAACTTCCAAAAAATGTGAGAAACAGCAAAAGCAACTGGCTGTCTGGACAGTCACCCAAGGTTCTTCTGCAATGTTGGGGCATACATCTTTGGCCTATAGGCCTAGCATATCTGACAGATTTTTCTATGAAGCAGGATTTTTGAAGGACTGTCCCTCTTTGTCTTGTTAAGGTTTTACAATGGATTTGGATCCATTGTTTCTCTTGATTATATATTTTTCATCCCTGGAACCAGGTATACTCAAGTAGTAAATCTTTAACTTCTCTATCCTTGGTGTAATCAGGGGGGCATAATGGAGTTTCTTGTGTGAGGAGTAAGCAGGAATATCATTCTATATAGTTCCACAGTGGCAGAGAATTTTTCCAAAGAAGTATTGGTTTAAGGAGCCTGCCGTTGTATTATACATTTACATCCTTTACCAAAGCCCGCACAACATTTCCTAAACAAAAAGGCATAAGGAAACTCCTATAATGTAGTGAGAATCATTAAAAATGAAAATAAAAAGGTGGTTGGAGAATTGTGACCCACAATGTCAAAATGCTGGAACTTTGTTAAGCAGCAGTGGTTGCTGTGTCATCCACACCCATTGATGATATAAAAGCATTGAATGCAGATAGACTTTAACAAAACCTACACAGAGCTACTGGAAACAGCCAGAAAGTATCTCTCATGGCCTGAAGGCAATCTAAGGTAGAACTCTTTATAATACAGTATTGGTGATGCATTTATAAAGTGACAGCACACGGAAGATAGACAGACTCACATCTGTCTATCAAAAACACCTAGAAATATCAACAAGTTCTCAGTGGATAAAACTATTGACTAGCAGATGGCTAAGTTTTATGTTAACTTTTTAATGCTAAAATAAGGACGACAAGAGCCGTGGTCATTGTTAAGCTGTCCTTATTCAAGTGAATAATCCCCCATGCTCATGCACAAAACTAATAGAACAGTGGAACACAGAAGGGAGGGGAGGGAGGTGTCGTGGAAAGAAAGGGTTTGGCAGGAGTGAAAGGGATAGGAGGAATAGGTGTGAATACAGTCAGAAAGCTTGCGTAAGTTTGGAATTATAAGTAAATAAATAGAAAATTAAGATGCATTTTCTTTCTACCATTGCTTTCTTTTGCACCAATGGTGGACCTGAGAAATAACAAAAATTTAAGCATAAGCAACATCATAGTTTTCAGGCCATTGACTTTTGTACATTTTTTATAGCTTGAGAATAGGGTGCTTCTGAATCTTGTTTGGAAAGGTCTAGCTATTTATTTTGAGGTAAAGTCTCACATGTCCCAGACTGACCATTAACTTGCTGTGCAGCTGAGGATGACCCCAAATCCCTAGTCCTTCAGGTTCTGCTTCAAAGTCCTAGGGTTACAGGGTTAGCCTGTAGATTGATTCTGGGCATTTGCCACTGAACTGTATCCCCAGCTAGTTATTCCGACAACAGCTATGACAAGGCAAATGCCACCTGTGCTGCTAGGCCCTGTTCCGTGCTTCCCATCATCCACACATAGGCTCTTTGCAACTCTGCCCCAGTGTTTGCTTCCTGCTTGAGCAGTCTGTTGGCCAGGAGTGGGAATGGAGCATAGGGACTGGTCAGTCATTTCTGCATAGACACTACCATAGCTTTGGCCTTCCACATTCCCAGAAATACCCAGGGATGTCTCCAGCCCTCATCCCTACCCTTCTTTATAGGCTTTATTACTTGTCAACTGTCTTCCCCACTGTTATGCCTAGTTCTGTATATGTTGCCCAATTCATGTCCCTTATAATGTGTTCATCTTATGCCTCTTTTGCTCTATTCTCATGGGAGACTTTAAGGTTAGTCCTAATGGAAGCAAGCCAGCTATGTGTCACACACTCCTTTTCCAGACTTGGGAGGCAGAGGCAGGCAGATCTCTAAAAGTTCCAAGTCAGCCTGGTCTACATAGTTCTAGGCCAGCCAAGGAAACTCAATAAGACTGTATCTCAAAATAACAGCAAAAGGAGGCAATGGGTGGACCCAGAGAGGTTGAGGCAACCATAATGATTGAGAGAGAGTAAGGTCTTTCAGCTGCCTCTTGTGCTTGCTCTGAGATGCACTCTGTTGTTTTTGGACTGGCACCTATATGGGCAGCATTAGATGGGGCTCCAGTGAAACAACACAAAGCTCTCTTACTGAGATGTTCTGGATTTGTCTTTTTTTGGTTAACTACCAGTTCTTGCAGAGCTCTGACTTGTCAGAATCCTGAAGCAGTTGATTCTGACAGTCCTCACCAATTGCTGTTGTGGAGGGATGGCATTTTGGAGTTTGTTACTATGCCATATTGAATGTTGGTTTTATATCCTATAACATTTGCCAAACTTAATTAGTAATGCTATTGATTTATCTACAGATTTTTAAGCATGTATACTCAGACAATTATGTCATTCCCCCAGAATAACATTTTTTTCTTCCTTTCCATTTAGTTCACTGAAAACAACTAACATAAGGATTCAGGGATGATGATATTGATAAGCACTTGATTGACATGTATGTGGCTCTGGCTTAGGTCCCAATCACCATAGGAAAAGCGACACAGTGAGAAATTCTTATGAAATGATGTCAGAATTACTGTAAACATTTTATATGAATGCCGGGCAAATGACAGGCCACATTCCCAGGTCTCTTTTCACTGATCTTCCCCCCCCAAGGAAGAACAGCCTCATTTTATTGACCAGAAACTCAGTTGATTTCTTTCCCTCATGAAAAGCCTTGTCCTTCACAAGCGCAGTTAAAAGTGATAAGAGAGAAAATACTGACTCTCCATTTTTCTCCTGTGTGTGATTCTGTTGCTTTCCCTTTTTATGTTTCAGCCACGCTTGCCTGAAGTGCGTTGCCATGAATCTCTAGTTTATATTGATGAACCCACAGACATTTTCAAGGCAGTAGGAGAGCATAAAAACAGGTTTTATAGTGATCCTATCCACAGCTAGTTTAAAAATTGCTTTAGCACCTCATCTTTAGTAAGATAAGCCGCATCTTTATCCTGACAGTACACTGGTGTGAACAGATTTGGGGGTAAACTCACTGACTCCTTGTAAACACACAGATCTAAAAACTAGGAGCTGAAAGATAAAGTTTTAACAGAAAGCAGCCATCTAGCTGGGAACGTTCGGTGTGCCATTGGTAACTGTAAGTATCATATAGAAGAAGAGGAACGATTCAGTCATCTGTCCTATCAGTTAAATGTAAGTCATTTAAGAGAACCTACATTAATAACTCTGTATAACCATTCCACAAGAAGGAGACATTAGCCCAGTTTTATAAAGAAGACATGTTTTCGTGTGGTCCTGTCTGCTAGCAGATTACTGTGCCAGTGTCCAGGCCAACCTGGGCTATCCCAACTGTAGTCATTCCACAGAACTGTGAGAGTTTTTCCTATCTGCATGTGCTTTGATCTCTGATTGGAAGGAGTGCACACACTGGAGATGCTGGTGTGTAGGGTTCTGCAGTAGGAGACTGGGAAGAAGACAGGCACACCTTCTCCCCAGTTGCTTTATCTCATGGAATCATTACGTACTCTCTTTCTCTATTCTTGCTTTCTCTGATTTTCTCCTTAGTCAGTTTGGGCTTCATCTGGATGCTCTCTTACTTTCGTGTCCTGGTCAGGTTCCCTTGGTCAGGTTAGCTCGCCTCTGAGAAACACCCCTCCTAGTTCTTGAGAAGTACATTGTGCTCCTGCCCACGAGCTTGGGTTCTGAGCCATTATCTAGTCTTACTCATCACAGATGTGTTTACCTTGCTTATTTCTTGTTTCTTCCTTCCTTTCAAGGCTCCAGACCATGCCTTTAGCTCTCCCGACTTCCTGCTTATGACTCACTTTTGCTTAGTGAAGCTTTTCTCTGCTAACAGGGCCATTCATCCTAAGTGAGTCAGCAGGTTTAACAGGCCTTGACGCAGCTCTGATGAGCCTCTCACACTGGATAGATCCATGTTCCTGATGAAAATGCATCTACTGATCAGCTACATCAGAGGCGAATGCATCTTGGCGGAAGTTACCACCACCGCCACCACATCTCTTCCCTCACAGTAGCCTCACAAGGTTGCCAGTTGATGAGTGTTTTCTAGAAGACCCGATTCACTAGAAAAAGGACAGTAACTCTGAAGCGCATCGGTGGATTCGGGGAATGGTAGCTTGTACCTCTAAACCTAGCACCTGGGATGCTGAGGCAAGGATTTTTGCTGAGAATTCCAGGCTAGCCTGGGCCACAGAGCAAACATTGTCACTGTCTCGAAAGTGTCATTGATGAAGAATTGGTCCATGTTTCTGTTACATTTTTTTGATCTTCACATACCTTGCACTATATTCTGTGTTCATCCAAATTCAATTCTTACAGACCCCTTTGATAACCTCCTAGTAAAATGCTTTAATAAGTGGCCCAATCTTCCAGATTTAGAATTGGGTTTTGTTTGCTTGTTGTAGAGCAGCCTCCTTTTTTCCTGATCCCTGTAGTCATTTCTCCACAGGCATGGTGGGTTATTGTTATCAGTCACATCCTCAGCTTATTCAAAATAAAACCTATTCAGGACCCTGTGAATGTAGGCATGTATTCTACCACCACCACCACCCACACCCACAGCTAATATTTTCATATTCTAGTTGGGATTACTATTGCTGTGATAAAACACCATGATCAACACAACTTGGGGAGGAAAAGGTTTATTTGGCTCACTTCCATATCACTGTTTATTGCTGAAAGAAGTCAAGACTAGGACTAAAGCTGGGCAGGAACCTAGAGACAGGAGCTGATGCTGAGGCCATGAGGGGGGTCTGCTTACCGGCTTGCTTCCTTCTAGCTTGTTCAGCCTGCTTTATTATAACCCAGGACCACCAGCCCAGAGATGGCACCACCTACAATGTACTTGATCCTCCACCATCAACCATTAAGAAAATGCCCTGCAAGCTTGCCTACAGCCGGATCTTATGGAGACTGTGGTAGTTTGAATGTAATTGGCCCCCATAAACTCAGGAGTGGCACTATTAGGAGGTGTTGCTTTGTTGGAGTAGGTGTGGCATGCTGCCATGCTCCCTGCACTGATGATAGTGGACTGAACCTCTAAACTATAAGTGATCTCCTCAATTAAATGTTGTCCTTTATAAGAGTTGCCATAGTCAGGGCTCGAGAGATGTCTCAGCAGTTAAGAGCACTGGTTGCTCTTCCAGATGACCTGGGTTCAATTCCCAGCACCCGCATGGCAGTTGACAACTGTCCAGTTCCAGGGAATCTGTCACCTCCACACCAATGCACATAAAATGAATTTAAATAAAATTTTTAAAAATGAGAGTTGCAGTAGTCATAGTGTCTCTTCACAACAATAGACTAACTAAAAGCCGGGCAGTGGTGGTGCACACCTTTAATCCCTGCACTTGGGAGGCAGAGACAGGTGGATCTGTGAGTTCGAGGCCAGCCTGGTCTACAAAAGCTAGTTATAGGACAGGCTCCAAAGCTACAGAGAAACCCTGTCTTGAAAAAAGAAACTAACTAAGACAGAGGCATTTTCTTAATTGAAGTTTCCTCCCCTCAGATGGACTCTAACTTGTGTCAAACTAACATAAAACTAGCTAGCAAAATGATAATAGCTGAGTATGCCTTTAATCCCAGCACTCAGGAGGCAAAGGATAATAGATTTCCATAAGATCAAGGGTATCTTGGACTACAAAGTGAGTTGTAGGCCATCCAGGACCGCACAGTGAGACCCAGAAAGTCAAAATCAGCAGCAGCAGCAACAGCAGGTCATGATGGCACATATCCATAATGGCAACATTTGAGAGGCTCAGGCAGGAAAATCAAATTCAGAGCAAGACAAGACTACATAGTTGTAGGACAGATCAGGTATGGATTTAATAACTAGTATTGTACTTTGAACTCAACTAGAATTTCATTGTATGACTACAGTTCACAGAATTGACCATGAATGTTACCAAAGATGGCATCCTTTGTGCAACATCTTTTAAATAGCTGCTTCTAGGTACATTAGCCTCCCTTCCTGTTCTTTCTTTTTCTTCTTTTTTATTCCTTCTTTCCTTCTTTCTTTCTTTCTTTCTTTCTTTCTTTCTTTCTTTCTTT
>LOEQ01001245.1:157814-170206 GCA_001685075.1 Bramus lutescens
AGAGAGAGAGAGAGAGAGAGAGAGAGGAATAACTAGCTTGTTGGTCAGTGCCCAATCTGGAAACAGCTGAGTGACTGCTGTCTTTGTCTCATCATCTTTTTGTCCTTCCATTTTTCTCTTTGCTTAGTTCCTTATTTTTCTATTGCTCTATATTTTCTTATTTTTCTATTGCTCTATCTTTGGTGTTTTCATCCCCCCTTCTCTCCTTCTCTTCCTCTCTGTTTATTTGTTTATTTGGTTTTTTGAGACAGGGTTTCTCTGTTTAGCCATGACTGTCCTGGAACTTGTAGAGCAAGCTAGCCTCAAACTCAGAGATCCTCCTGCTTCTGTCTCCTGTGTGCCACCACCGCCTGACTTTGGTTAATTTATGTGTGTATATTTCCTGTATCCAAGTATATGAATTACATGCATGCCTGCTGCCTTCAGAGGCCAGAAGAGGGCATTTGATCCGCTGAAATGGAGTCACGGTAGGTTGTGAGGCACCATGTGGTGGTAGAAACCAAACCTGGATCCTCTGTGGGAGCAGTGCTCTTAACCAGCAAGCCATCTCTTCAGTGCCTGCACTATTTCTATTGCTCTCCTAGTTGGTTTTCTGGGCTTTCATCGATACCTTGTGTCTGACTCTGCTCATTCACTGTGGAAGGGGGAAACTAGCCTTTATGTGACAAAGTAGAAAGTTGACTAAACCAATGAAAAGGATCAAATACTGTCCTTAGCATCATCTTTCAGGAGTGTCACCCTCTGGACATGAGACATGATGCCATCTATAAAGTTTACAGTTGAGAACAATGCAGTTGAGTTACAGAAAAAAAAATCACACACCCAAAAATCTGACACTGGTTGGAGTAAGCTTGCAGTTTTGTATTGGGCTACATTGATAACTGTTCTGAGATGCATGCAGCTCAGGAACCACAGGGTGGACGTGCCCAGCACATCAAGTATTGTCTTCACTTATGCAGAACTATGTGCAGATGAATTTTTCTTTGTGCCACTCTCTCACAAAAAGTGACACGGAGACTTATTGTTAACTATGAAAGCTTGGCCTATATCTTAGGCTTATCCTTTGTTTTTAAAAAGATTTATTTATTTATCATTTATTTATTGTTTATCCTATATACAGTGTTCTGCCTGTATGTTTGCCTGCATGCCACAAGAGGGCATCGGATCTCCTTGTAGATGGTTGTGAACCACCATGTGGTTGCTGGGAATTGAACTCATAACCTCTGGAAGAACAGTCAATGCTCTTAACCTCTGAGCTATCTCTCCAGCCCTCACTCCCTACTACCTTTTATAACATAAATTAACCCATTTATAGTAATCTATATTTTGCCTCGTGGCCTTTTACCTCTGTTCCATCTTGTACTTCCTGTTTCCTCTCCATGTCCTCTGGCATATCTCCCTCACCTAGATTCATCTCCTCTCTCTCTCTCTCTCTCTGCCCAGAAGTACCCCCAACCTCTTCCTGCCTAGCTATTGACCGACCATTCAGCTCTTGTATTAAACCAATCAGAAGTCACCTTGGCAAAGACACATTTTCACAGTGTACAAAAGGATTGCTCCACAACAGCTATGCACTTCTAGTGCGAGTGATGAGAATTCTGTCTCTCTTGGGTGCGTGTCTCATCAGTGTGTGTCATAGGATTGTTAGCATACTGGCTTCAGTGCCATGTATTGCACATTGCCAGTCACTGTGACCACCACAAATGCCTTCCCACATTCCCAACACCTCACAAAGTAGTGGCATAACCTCTGACTTAGGGTCACTACTAGCCAAACAATTCCAAATACATCACAAAACCTGGACTCAGGTGCTCATTAGTAAGTACTGCATGAAATGTGATGGGGGCAGCTAAATTATCAGTCTTTTTGTCTAAATAACCCAGTCATTAAAACCACTAAATGTCTGCCATACTGAGGCTATTCCACTTCTTATCTTTCAAATCTAAAGCATTATAAAATGTTTCATTATAAGAAAACTGTTGTTAGGTTCTAAACAGGATTATAATAAAATCATCAATTCCTTTAAAATGTAAAATATCACCAAATATGGTATTTATTCTATACACACAGAACATTTTCTTCAATATAAATATTAGGTTTTCTCAAAGTTGTTGGCTTATGCGGTGAGTGTGTGCTAGTATTTAGTGCGGCAGATTTTGAGATGTCAGTAGAAGTCATTATAAGGAGTGCTGCAGCTGAAGTCTACAGGTCCTGAAGAATGAAGATTGGAATACAAGGCCACAGCTAAACTTCTGAAGTTCACTGTCAGGACTATGCTGCTTCAGGAGGAGAACATGGAAGGTGCATACGGGATCCTGGACAGCATCCTCAACACTGATGGGCATACTGAAGTCATGATGTGGTGACGCTACTGTAAGAAGCCTTGCTGCCACCACCAGCGGGAGAACTTTGAGACATGCCAGAGGATCTATAACATGGAAATGACTTGGAAGATTAACTTCCTGATGCAAAAGAACTGGGCAGGTCCATAACCAGTTGCTAAGGCCTGTGGATAGAAGGCCCACAGTAATTGTATGTCCAACTCTTTTCTTTATCCAACCACAATTTCTGTTACCTTTCTCTACAATAAACTCAATCATACGTGAACAAGAAAAACAAGTGATGTAAATCAGTACAAAGTATGCAGGCACTCTTGTACTAAGTAGCTTTGCACAGTCATATTTCAGAGTTTGCTAATATTACATGGAAAAGTTATGCATTTTGTTTGTTCTTTATTTTTCAGAGGAAGAGTTTTGAAGAAAAGTGGGTACAGACCTGACAAACCCAAACAGAAGAGAAACCGAATAGGAAAGAAAAGGAACAACAGTTTTAGTGAGAACTCACTTGCAACCTTAGGTCACCTTGCACCAGGAAGTCTTGGTCTATCTCAGAGTGAAGGGGAAGGTTTTGAAGAGACAGAGAGAGAACCAGGGCACCCCTTTGCTGGCAGCCTACAGAATGAAGCAGATTGTATAAATAGCAATGAAGAGCAAAGTTGGCAAGACATAAAGATCTCAGACAATTCCCAAAATGGTGTGTCTATGGTTGAGTTGGACCACACACCTAAGAACTGCTTCCCTGAGGAGGAGGAGGACCTGGTTCTAACCTTACCATTGGTACCAAGTGGAAGTTCTCCTTCATGTCACACAAGCACTCAACCTCTTTCTTGTGTGGGGAGGGATCGCTGCTTGGGCATGAGGGTGGAAATGCATATGAGCAATAGACATAAGTCGGCCTTAGACACACAGGATATGGTTGCTAAAACCCCATGTTCATTTACGCAGAAGACGGAGATGATGGATAAAAGTCGCCTGGATGAGCACAGTGGAACCAGAACATCAGAGGAAGTTTTACAAAAGGAACAAGGAGTTAAAAGCAATTGCTGGGCTTTTTTTACAGCTAGTTTGTCTGATGAAGAATTACAGATAAGGTCCAAGAGTCAGCCATATTTTGGCAGTTGGCCCAAAGGACCTCATGAGTTCGTGTATGAACAGAGACCCAAGAAAAACAGATCTCAGAAACTGACCTGTCCTGAGAGTGAGGATCAACTGATTCAGTTGATTTCCACTTCTGAAGGAGCAGCATTCTCAGGAAACTGCCCAGAAATACCAATGGAGAAGCAACTTGGAGATCTGTCACCTAAAGCTGAAATGGTAGATTTACCCAGAAACCCAGAAACAAATACCTTCAGCACCTGCGTCCCCCATCCGATCTCCCGGGAGCATCCCTTAGAATCAGCAAGGGGTACACAAGGTATGCAAAGGAGGATTTGCAATTTGCCACCTGTCAAGCCTGAAGCAAAGGAGAAATGTGACCTGTTGACAGAAAATCATGAGCTGAACACATTTTTGGCAGAGGAAGATATTTCCAAAATGATCAATAAAGATGAGACAAAGCAAAAAATGATAATTGACTGTAATCTGCCATGGTTTTATCTTGATACCCTTCATGATTCTCCTCGAATCCAGCAGTCTTGTTCTTATCGCCTGTCATTTAACAGGGTAGGGTGTGCTGTGTATTTTTATAAAAACCCTGTCCCTTCTCTCATGCTACATTATCTGTCTAGTTTTTGCATGCTATCTTTTAACAACAGAAGAGCACTTTTGACATTCAAATCTCAGAAAAGCATGGGTAGAACCCTAATTGACGGAAGGTTTATTCCCTCAGACGTTTTAAGTGGCCAGCCTGCTGCTCTTTGCTCTTTGAGGATCTCCTCTGATACTTGGTTTTTAAATGAGAAGCTGGATGAAGAGCTGAAGACAAAGGAAGGCCGGGAGTCAGTGTGGCGCTTACCAGCTGAGGACAGCCAGGATTTAATAAGCAGGAATCATCAGAGCTATGGGCCATTATCACAAGAGCTTGCCTTTCACCTAGTCAAACATTTTGGATCTCCTGGAGTTCCAATAGGTAAATCGTTTTTATTTATGAAAAATAAAAGTCCAAGCCCGGCATGGTGGCACACACCTTTAATCCCAGCACTCAGGAGGCAGAAGCAGGTGGGTCTCTGAGTTTGAGGCCAACCTTTCTACAAAGAGAATTCCAAGAAAGCCAGGGCTGTTATACAGAGAAATCCTGTCCCCACCCCCCCAAAAAAAGCAAAAACAAAACAGACAAAGAGCTAAAAGTCCAGTTTAATATACGTAAATACTTTATATCGTGGGCTCTCTCTTGTGTTAGTGACATCATGTAGTATCGACCTTATGAATCTGCGGCAGTGAAAGTGAAGACCCCTAGTGAACACTGCTCGAACTATCAGGCTGCCATTCCTTGTCTGCATCCAGTCTTTGTAAATGTCTGAGTTTCCCTGCTGCAGAGAGGGCACAGCAGTTAAAAGCACTGGGTGCTCTTGCCGTGGACCCGGGTTTGAGTCCCAACATCCATTTGACTCACAGTCATCTACTACTCCAGTTCCAAGGGAGCTGATGCCCTCTTTCTGGCCTCCGTGAGTACCAGGCATAGAGGTAATATACACACACGTTTTTGTTGTTTGTTTAGTTTCTGTGTAGGGGTGTTTTGCCTGCATGTATGTCTGTGCACCATGTGCATGCCTGGTGCCCACAGAGGCCAGAAGAGGACATCAGATTTCTGAGACTGGAGTGGGTGTTGTGAATTGAACCTGGGTCCTCTGCAAGAGCAGCCACACCGAGCTGTCTCTCTAGCCCCCTCACACACATTTTTAAAAGTGTCTGTCTGTCTTTCTACTTTGTACATGTCCCTTCTTTGCCACGTGACCTCCTGTCAGTCCTGGGACTCAGGTAAGACACCGAGAATGAAGGAGTGGTAAAGATGAAGGGACGCAGACCTGCCGAAATTGTTGACTTTGTTAAAGTTTGTCTGAGAAGGTTCTAGAATGATCTGAAGAGAGGTTTACCATTAACTATTACTTCCTTGAGTACAGAGCTCTGAAAAGTCAGGAAGCCAGTGTTCTCTTCCCTGTGGGTCTCCTGGGGCTTCCTGAGGAGACAAACTTAGTAGGGGCTCTGGGCGCTGCACTGTCTCAGTGCTTACTGACCCTTCCCTGCTTTCCTTTGGGTTCCCCATGCTCCAGACAGACTCTGTCTCAGAAGCTAAGGCCCATAACTGAATAGATCCCACAGCGAACCAAGTATAACTCTTGATCTTCTGATTACATACTTACAATCTCTGAATTAGTACATCTAACTACTTGATGCCCTTGGCCGTGCTCCTAGATTTCCAACAAGACACCTGCCCAAACTTTAAAATAAAATACAATTGGTTATTATTATTATTAATTTTAACTTTTGATAATTGGTGTTTGAGACAGGAATCTTGATCTAAGGTCTTCTCTGAAATCATAAGCAAAATGTTTGTGTCATTTTGTATTCCTCCCACTCCTGCCCAGATCACCGAAGCAGCAGGATGTGATCTACCCCAGTGAAAAACGTACTGAGCCATATGGCTAACATAGATCAGAATGGGTTAATATAAGCTACAAGAGCTAATAAGAAGCCTGACCTAATGGGCCAATCAGCTTTATAACTTATAGAGATCTCTGTGTGATTTTCTTTGGGGCTTGCCAGCTGTGGGGAACTGGGCAGGACAGAAACCCAAACAAGCCAGCCCTTCATGTTACACTTGTTTGTAAATGAGGAGAGAAGAATAATACAAATTAAATCACTGCAAGTAGATAATATAAAGACAGGCTTATGAATAGTCCATGAGGGAAGGTTTTTTATTATTATGTCTACACAAGCCAGAAGAAGCATCATTACAGATGGTTGTGGGCCACCATGTGGTTGCTGGAAATTGAACTCAGGACCTCTGGAAGTACTCTCTTTTAGCATTGCTAAACTTCACTCACAGGGGCTGGAGAGATGGCTCAGAGGTTAAGAGTACTTGCCAGGCAGTGGTGGCGCATACCTTTAATCCCAGCGGAGGCAGGCAGATCTCTGTGAGTTCAAGGCCAGCCTCGTCCACAAGAGCTAGTTCCAGGACAGGCTCCAAAGCTACAGAGAAACCTTGTCTCGAAAAATAAAACAAACAAAAGAGTACTGGCTGCTCTTCCAGAGAACCCAAGTTCAATTCCCAGCACCCACATGGCAGCTCATAACCGCTTATAATTCCAGTTTCAGGGGATCTGACACCTTCACACAGGCAAAACATGGGTGCACATGAAATAAATTATTATAAATAAAAAGAAGAGAATGGGATTCTGGTTTTGTTTGTTCCTTCAATATAAAAATTAATTACACCCGTGCACTTGGGAGGCAGAGGCAGTGGATCTCTGAGTTCACGGCCAGCCCAGTCTACATAGAGAGTTCCAGGTCAGTCAGGACTGCAATAGAAGTTCTGTCTCTAAAAAAGAGAAAAGAAAGAGAAGGTGAATCACAAGCAGTTCAAGGAGCAGGACTGTGCTGGAAGAGAAGAAGGTTAGACTTTTCTATTTAGAAATGGTTGTGCTCGAAAAGGGATAGTGGAACCAAGTGCAGGCTGTGAGGCCACTTTTTTGGCTAGATAGAACAAGAGGCTTGGTGTCTGGGGCTCACACGAGTTGTAGCATTGAGATCTATGAGATGCAGGATTGTGTGATGGCTGTGTGGAAAGAGTGTGACGCTAGGGCTGTGGGAATACAGGTCAGATCCTGCTTGTGGTTTAGTAAGACCAGTGGACATTATAGTTGTGTTAATGGTTGGAGTTCTTTATGAACTTATTTATTTACTTTGGTTTCTTGAGACAGGATTTCTCTGTGTAGCCCCAGCTCCTCATGCTGTGGAGAGGCTTCAAACTCATAGAGATCTACCTGCCTCTACCTCCCAAGTGCTGGATTAAAGGCATGTGCCACCACTGCCTGTCTGTTTATGAACTTCTTAAATGTGCAGAATATTCCTCAGACACTCGCATGTGGAAGAAGCAATTTGCAGGAGACTGAATATACTCTATAGTTATAATGTTTCATATGTATCATGGGAAAGCAAGATTAAGTTTTGTGTCTGTGACACTTCCAGCTGTGTGTGTGTGTGTGTGTGTGTGTGTGTGTGTGTGTTGATATGTATAGGCTTGTGCCATCTGGGCTGATGGCATTTATACACAAACATAATGAGGATTTTCAATGAGTCTGAATACTGTTCACTACCTGAGGTCTGCAACAAAATGCTGCTTAGCCATCTCTGAGAAACCTTCAAAATTAGACTCTAAACACAGGAGTTCAGATGGCATGTTTGCAACATTTTATATTCATAGTGAGACTCTGCCTTCTCTTGCCCACAGAATCCTTGTTACCCGATGACCATGTGATGTCCTTTGACTGGAAGACACTCAAGATAATGCCTTTGCTGTGGAAGATACCACTAGAGGTATATGTTTAGGTTTCAGAGATTTATTTTCAAAATAGTTAATTCTGTTATTTTTGACTGTGTGTATGTGCACATGTATGTGGGTGCCTGCAGAGACTGGAGGTGTCAGATCTCCCTGGAGTTGGGGTTGCAGGCAAATGTGAACTGCCTGAGGTAGAAGCTGAAAACCAAACTCAGGAGATCTGCAAGGGCCGTGTGTGTTCATAACTGCTGAGCCATCTCTCCCACCCCTAGATAACATTTATGTAAAAATAAATAGGGAGGATTGCTTTATGAAAATTAGAGAAAGAGCAGGGCGGTGGTGGCACACGCCTTTACCTCCAGCACTCGGAGGCAGAGGAGGTCTATCTCTGTGAGTTTGAGGCCAGCCTGGTCTACAGAGCAAGTTCCAGGGCAGTCAAAGCTACATAGGAAAACCCTGTCTTGAAAAAAACCAAAAAAAAAAAGGAAAGAAAAAATATAAAACAAATATGTGTATGTATGTGCACACTTTATTTCAAATAGTCCTAAGAGAAACACATTTACTTCTTAAAGTATATTGAAGGCTGTACATTCTGAAGTGGCCATTTTAGAAGAGTCTCTCATTCATACATATATTCTGTGTCCAGTCCTAAGTTAGGTTAGACTCATATTTGATTGATTTAAGGCATCTTATCAATGGTGTGGTCTTTTGGTCCTCAGTGGGAAGACATCCCTGTTCTTAGGACTGCTGACGTTATGCAGGGAGCCGATGGAGAACTCGGACTGTAGACTCTAAGAGTAGTACGTAGCTGTTTTGCTTTGTTTTTATGGTTGGTTGGTTTTCCTTTTTTGTTTGTGTTTGTTTGGTTTTGGTTTTTAAAGATAGAGTTTCCCTGTGTAACAGCCCTGGCTGTCCTGGAGCTCACTCTGTAGACCAGGCTGGTTGCAAACTCATAGAGATCCACCTGCCCCTGCCTCCTCAGTGCTGGGATTAAAAGCGTGGCCCACCCCCACTGTCCTTTTATTTTTTAATTAATTGTGATGTAAGTAAAACTAGAAGTACCCTAGGACACATTTTTAAATTAACAGTAAAAATTAAGTTTAATGATAAAATGTAGAGCTATTGCTTAAGGGTGACAGTTATTTCTTACGAGCACAATTGTTTTATGTCTAAAACCAATCATCCCTTTTCACAAGCTACTTTTTTGTTTTGGAGATGAGGCCTTGCTGTGTAGACCTGTGTAACCTTAAATATTAGCAATATTCCTGCCCAGTCTCTCTCGTGTGCTGGGGTCATGTTACTGCACCACCACACTCTGCTCATCAGTTTATGCTTAATTCTCTCCTTAGCCCTCGGGGAGGCCATGTTTTCATTCATGCACACACAGAGCAGTGCTTAACATGTTCAGACTGGCATTGTGCTTGTAATGTTGCTTTTGACATCTGAGGAATGCCTGCACATGAGAATTAATCATGATTTATGTATCTCAATTATCATTTCCAGAAAAGGCAGACTCCTCTTGGTAAAAATGAAAATCCCTCGAGCTGTAAGTACTTCTCATCACAGAGACCTCAATATGGTCAGAGGAAATGAGTGTTGACATCGCCTGGTTGTAATAGTGCAGATGTATTGCAGTTGAAGAGTTGTTACCATGGCAACCATGTCTGTGGCATTGCATGTTCAATGCTTCACTTCAGTTGCACATCTTTCTGTGAACTACAACAAAGCTTGGATTGTTGCTCCCAAGATTTATTCCCCATTTCATTACTTAGAATGCGTTTCAGAGCATTCTGGTGGCACAGTGTGTGAGAGATCCCCCCACACCACCGATGTGTGACCAGAGCTAGAAATTAGGACTATAGGTTGTGTATAAATATTGTATATTAGCAGATGCTCCAAGAAAAGAGTTAGCCTGGATAGACGCTTGTGTCATATGCTATACTTGACATCGAGAGTGACATTAAAACAAATATATCACACTTTCCCCGGAATCTGACATTATGAAGTAAATACATCTGCTGGGATTGTCAGTGTGTACATGTCTGCGCTTGATAAGAATGGAATGCACATGTGTTTTGGCATGTTTTCTCTTTTTGAAAATCTTAACTCATTTATAAGCATAATCTGTGTGTTTGACTCTCAGTCAGAAATATGTGTATGTTCAGTAGAAATGTTTTCCTCTTTCCCTGCTTCTGCTGGAAGACAGCAGTGGGTGCCCAGGTGGGGTGTGGAGACCTGGAGAGACCTCTAGAATAAGATCCGTGTGCTAAGACAGCAGTGGGTGCCCAGGAGGGGTGTGGAGACCTGGAGAGACCTCTAGAATAAGATCCGTGTGCTAAGAGACTGTGAGAGTTCTGGAGAAAGGGTGAAAACTTGCATTTTGTTCCCCGCTGTATTGTCATAATAGACATTGTTCCTGATGTTAAAGGGGAAGTAGTAAGCCCCTTGCGACCCCTGCGGTTTTTGCGGTTTATGTAACAGAGTTGCCGTTAGGAGATGTTTCCCTTCACCTCTGTGAGGTGGCCCTAGCATTACACAGGAGGTACCTGCCCAGGTAGTGTGCAGTGAACTTGGCTTTGTGGCCCATCTGCGAGTCTCTTCTCCATGCTGCGTGTGACTGTTTTGTGACAAGGACATGCTTTTTCTTTTGGTTCTGAATTCACTCCTCCACCCCGCTCTGGCTGCACTCCAGTCTCACCTGAGCATGTCCCAGGTCTGTAGCAGCATGTGTAACTGCAGTTACATGAGAAAGAGCCTTCCGGTTTGGTTTGTCATAGTGTACTGACAAACAGGTTTTATAGGGCAGATAGAAATGTAGGAAGAGGCGGTTATAAGGAGAACCGGCTGGGCTGCAGAAGTCCCAAGGCTATCTCTGCCTATTTCACAATGCTCTGCGCTAGTTGCCATGTGTTGATAGCCGCAGTCCTTTGTAGACGCTGAGGCCGGGAATGTGTTCCGAGGCCGGGAATGTGTTCCGGTGTCCCTGTCCTGGGGCTGCTGCCTGCTATGTGACCTGAAAAAAAATTAATCTCCTCACAGCCTCAGTTTTTTTTAAGTGTAAAAATAAGTTAACAATATCACTTTCTAGTGGAGATTTTAAACGGGGATTAAATGAAATAAGTGTGCAAAGTACTTAGGATAGTGCCTAAGAAGGAATGGTCTCTTAACACGGCTTCATTTCCATTCTCTCAATACCTCCTTGGGCAAAGTCCTCTGGCAGAGGAAAATATTGAGCCAGGAAACTTGCTTACCCATTTGCATAAATTCTTGTAGTGATCATTAATAACTTCTGTGCCTCAGGGAGTGAGAACAGGAAGTAGCTGACATGGGCAAAACCAGGGAGAGTGGACTAAAGGGACAACACAGGTCCTAGATGCTAGAAGAGTGACCAGGGTAGCAAAGAGGAGCTGGGAACGGACTCCTTCCTGCGGCATCATGTCTGGACGGCTGTGCGCTTGTATGCAGGGGATATCTCTGCTTCCTGCACTGCTGCTGATGGTCCCGACCATTGAGAAAAGCCCGGGTGCCCAGCGCTGACCCTCAGAGGTCCTTCCAGCACGCACTCGTTAGTCACCAGCCCTGGTGTGGCTAATCACTCCAGTCGTTGTTCTTGATAAGTTGTGTCAATAATGAAAGACAATTTGCAGGCAGTAAGAGTTTGAACACTGCCCCGCCTAGTGCCAAGACCTTTGTCACAGCTTCATTTTGCAGAGGAAAATGAGGCACAGAAAGTTCTTTAATTACTCCAAGACTTGGATGACAGCATGTATACAAATATTGGACTGTGGCCACAACTCTAGAATTATGAAATCCCAAAAGGCTCCAAAATCCAAATGTCATTTTGTTTATCTAATCTTTAGAAATGATGAAATATACAATAAAATAATTACCTTAGCTGTTTCTTTAAAAAAATGTTTATTTATTTTATTGTATGTGTGTATGCATGAGTGTATATACGTGCACAAAGGAGCTTGTGGGAGCCTGAAGAGGCGTCAGATCCCTCGAACTGGAGTTGCAGATAGTTGTGAGCCCTTGTGAGAGCAGTAAATGCTCTAAACCTCCGACCCTTCTCCATGGCCCCACCTTCGCCATGCTTAAGTGTGTTTTAGTTTACACATAATGCACCCACTGTCATGGCCACCATCTCCAGAGCTGCTCAGTTTGTGAGTCCCCACTGTCCTCATCCACCCATAGTTTCCTATCCTGGCCTTCACACCAGCATCCACTTTTTGTTTTTGAGTTACATGTTACATTAAAATTAACTTGTCAGTAAATCTGACCTAAACTGTCAGGACATGGATTTTCTTTCTCATTTACTCACTTGGCATGTAGTCTTTATGTATGTACATGTAGTCTTTATGTATGCACATGTAGTCTTTATGTATGCACATGTAGTCTTTATGTATGCACATGTAGTCTTTATGTATGTACATGTAGTCTTTATGTATGTACATGTAGTCTTTACGTATGTACATCTCACTGCAGAAATAGTGTGCTTTCATTACCATTCCCCTCCTCCACTCAGAATGTACACTAATGTTTGCTCTTTTATTTTTTCTGTTTTTTTGAGACCGGGTTTCTCTGTAGCTTTGGAGCCTGTCCTGGAACTAGCTCTT
>LOEQ01001245.1:187712-206987 GCA_001685075.1 Bramus lutescens
AAAAAAGTAAATGGGACAGAGCAAAGGGGTGTGCTGCTCAGCGCCACACAGGTGAAGCGCACGCTCCTGTCTGCCAGTTCACTGGCAGGGCTATGCAGGCCATGCTCAGATGTGTCTGCTGCCCCACGGTGGGCCTGCGCAGTTTTACTCTGAGTAAAACATTGCGATCAAAAAGGGCCCTGATGTTTTGTTTCCTAGAAGTGATTAAGGGGCAAAGAAAGTGTGAAACGAACACCACGTCTTAAAGTTTATGTAGAGAAAACATCAGAAACTTAAACTTCTGTCCGTAGTGTAAAGCCCTGACAGGAAACAGGAGCCCTTGAGGATTACACGCAGAAGGAAAGCTCCAAAAAGGCTCTTTAAAGCTTTGCGCCTAGCATTTCTAGGGATGTGCCCCAGTGGGACTGCAGTGTCTTTGCTCCGGTTTATTTGCCTTGGGCATTCCGCCTTCTCTCATCCCCTCTCACATGAGGTATAAGTTACCCTCGAGGCCCAAGGCAAATGCTGTCTTTTATAATGTTCCCCTTGCCAAAATGTTGATGTTGCTGACCTAAATCCTCTCTGTTTTGCTGGTACAGCTTGTCCTACACGTGCCAAACAAACTGTGTAGGAGACCTGGCCCCCTAGCCAACTCATACATTCTTGAAAGCAGCTCCTTGATTTATTTCTGTGCCATAACACTTCATGTAGCATGTGGTGCCTGGCAATTGTCAATAGGGGTTTCATAGGTTGGCTAATGGATACTAGTCCTTTGATATTGAAATTTGTTACCTCAGGCCTGCAGAGATGGCTCAGATCCCTTGCTGCTCCTGCAGAGGACCTGGTTTTGATTCCCATCACCCACATGGTGGTGCATAACTGTAACTCCAGCTCCAGGAGATCTGATGCCCTCTTCTGGCCTCCATGGACAGATGTGCATGCAGGAGGAGTGCATGGAGATAAATAAAACAAATGCTGGGCGGTGGTGGCGCATGCCTTTAATCCCAGCACTCAGGAGGCAGAGGCAGGCAGATCTCTGTGAGTTCGAGGCCAGCCTGGTCTACAAGAGCTAGTTCAGGACAGCTAAGGCTGTTACACACAGAAACTCTGTCTTGAACCCCCCCCATAAAATCAACCAACCAACAAAATAAACAAACACCAAAAAAAAAAAGAAAGAAAAAGAAGAAATATAGTCCTACATTTTCTCAAAAGTCTCTCAAGGACAGTCAGGTTGCTGTTAAAATCAAAATATTCACTGGACTGCCATGAGCCACCACAGTCTGTAACCAAATGCGTTTACTTGGTCAGTATTTCCAACTCTGCTGTCACGCCTTCTAAAGGACTCAAGTAGAGATGCTGGTGGGCTGTTTCTGGAATGTGTATTTACCAACATTTCGAAGCGGAAGCTCTTATCCTTTCCCTCTCTCGCATCCACCACAACCCCTAAAAAGCCCCATATTCCCACACGCCCAGGTGCACGGTCCCTGGGTGGGGTAAGTTATGACAGTGCGGCTCACATTTGTTAGGTATCTACTATTTACGAAGGGCTCTCCCTTCAGCCTTTGGGACTGTTCTCTATTTTAGGATTGAGAAAACAAGTTGAGGCAGATGGCTGGAATGGAAGCATGAGGGTGGGACTCAGATCTACAGCTCCGTATTCTTGCGGGTTTAAGATTATCTTAATATTAATCAGCACTCAGGAGGTGGAGGTAGGAGGATCTGTGAGTTCAAGGCCAGCCTGGTCTACAGAGCCGTTCCAGGACAGTTGGAGCTGTTACACTTGAAAAACTAAACGAAACAAAAAGGGGGGAAGGAGGCGATAAGCTGCCTCTGTCTCTACCAAGAGCAGAACTTAAAAGACCCCCATGCCTCTGCTTGCTTTCCCGTTTGTATCTCCCACCCGTCACTCTCCACACAGCTGCAGGAGTGGTTGCCAGGCTCTAGCAGAGTCTGCTGTGCTGCAGGCATGCATTGCCAGATAATCGGCTTCTGCATTTTTTTTTCCTTTTAAAGGAAACGCAGTAGTTTGGCACCGGCCCTGTCATTTCTGATTTAATAGTACCTGCCCCCAAATGTAATGCCATCCCAAGTCAAAACCTCCTTGAAAGTTTCCTGCAGAATTTACCCCGCTTTCTGTGAAGGCGCTCTCTGTGATGTTATGGTTTCCTATGACATTTTCCCATTTAGACCCCAGAGGTAGCACTCAGAAGGCACAGGGACATTATTGGGTTCACCTCTCTCCTTCTCTTGTGCTTTTTCCATTGGTTTAGGTATTGTTAGAACTCAGAGGGTAGCTCACACACATCTCCTTTATCCACATTTCATACCTCAGCAAGAACTAGTTGCTCAGATGGGTCCTTACAGAGATCAGAGCTCCGAGGAATGGGACCCAGGACAGGTAAGAGTTTAGGGGCTAAGGGAAGGGCTGCAGCCTGGGGCTTGGTGCCTGAGGGGAGGTCTGGGAGGGCACTGGTGTGCCTTGGAGAGGAGTGGCCCTGGTAACTGATGTCCCTCAGGAAACAGTCACCATGCCTTCAACTTCGCTTTGGAGTGTCAGTCAGTCCGGGATGCTGCAGGAGGCAGTGGCCGTGCCCAGTGACCTCTACTTCCGAGGGTTGGCAGCCTGCACAGCAGCCTCTCAGGCTTCTGCCTCCTGTTGAGGAGGGATGGCTTTCTGAGATGATTGATTCTCCTCCTTAGTGGAGTGGGAAATTCAAAACGTACAGCCCTCAGAACTATAATCTGCTCGCTGTTAAAGATGGAAAGAAGCCGTTCTCCCATGACCAAGCATAACGGGGCAAATCCCTTTTCCGTTTCTCCACTTTGCAGAGAAATGCAGCGTGACTTTCCCAGGGCCATGATTTTCAGCACCGACGATTTTTTCTTCAGGGAAGATGGTGCCTATGAGTTCAACCCGGACTTCTTGGAGGAAGCTCATGAGTGGAACCAGAAGCGAGGTGACAAATTCCTTTCCAAACTCCAGGGAAACCTTGTGGTGCATGTAGATTGTAGCAGCTTCAAAACGGAAGGAGCTTTAGAGACAAGCTCTGCTACTTCTCTACCTGAGCAGGGTGGCAGGGCTTGACCTCTGTCATAGATCCCAGTTAAAGGAAAACCCCGCTAGCGGTTCTGCACTAGGTAGCAGTTCACTGAGCGAGGATGGCCTCCTGCAATGGAAGTGACAAAACGTGGATGATGCTCGCGCTGGTGCCCGCTGCGTGTTGTTCACTGTTGTGTTGCATTGTGTTACAGCAAGGAAAGCAATGCAGAATGGCATATCCCCCATTATTATTGATAACACCAACCTGAACGCCTGGGAAATGAAGCCCTATGCAACCATGGTAGGAAGAAGTATCATTCTCAATTTTCCGTTGTGGGCGTTTTGTGAGAAAGTTGAAACCTGTGCTCTTTCCTCTTTATCTGGCCGTCCATGATTTCACACTCACTAACGATAATTCTCTCAGGGAGCAGGTAAAGTTCTTTTAGGGTTTCTCTGCTCTTCAGTCACTGAGGGGCTACCTTACCACAGGGCCTCCATAAATGGGAGTACTGGTCTGAATCCTTGGTAGATATATCTCTTTCCCTCCTTCTCTCTCTGTCTCTCCCTCCCCCCCTCCACAGCCCTGGCTATCCTAGAACTCACTATGTAGACCAGGCTGGTCTCCAGCTTGTAGAACTCTGCCTGCCTTTGCCTCCTCAGTTTGGGCTATTTTCTGCTCTGGGGAGCATCCACCTGTCCTTGAGGGAGTTACAGACAAGGGGATGCACTAGCAGGGCTCCGGGTCCCAGCGATCCAGGTCTCCCTGTTGCAGGCTGGGGATTTCAGCAGTGTTTTGCTGCAAATCCCAGGAAGACAGACTTTCTTCATCTATAAACAGGTTTAGGATTGACAGGGTGACCCTTTAAGACAGTGGAATACCAACTCAGCTCCATTCTGATCTTTTCAGACGTAGTTTACAACATCTGCTAACAGGTTTTCAGTCCACACGCAAACTGAGCAGAGCAGGAGGCAGACAGCTTCTGGAGACACACATGGTCCCCAGTATGTTGTGAAGTCTCCTCCAGTTGGCAGTTGGGCTTTAAGATTCTTTCCACATTTAGGGAAAATAGCAGACAGACAGCTGCCCTTCTGCCTACGGAGGTTTCCCTGTCAGTTCTGTTCAGGGCCAGGTATAATGGGTGAATAGAAACTCTGTCTGCATTCAAGGCCACATGAGGCGAACAGGGCCATGAAGAGCTGGTGCATGCGGGCACAGCCTGAGGCAGCATTAAAAGCATCTGGCACTGACTTCTAGGAAGTCATTTCATGTCTCCGTTCTGGATGGATATTAGACACCCAAAGCTGTTAATGAGATCCAGGCATTAGCTGTCCTTAAGACACAGTGGTTGATTTTTTCCTGAATAGAACTGGCTATTCAAAGAATGAAGGGGAAACATCTATTTAAATGTATCTATTAGTTTATTCATAATCTTACATATTCATGGAGTACAGTGGGCTGTTTGGTAGATGAATTCATGACTGACTCAGGGTACTTAAGGTTATCCACCACCACAAACACCAGATTTGTATGAGATGAGAACACTCAGAATTCTGTTGGCTGTTTTGATTTGTATACTATTAACTGTAGCCCCCTCTGGTGTAACAGAGCACCAGAACGTATGCCTGCTGCCTCCTTATGCAGGAGCCCTCATCTTAGCTCACTTAATTCTCTTTTCAACACGTTGAGCACTGGTGATAACAGAAGGCTGTTTGAACAAAGCTGTCAGTTTCTGTTTAGATTTGACACGAGAACCTTACTAATTTCCTCTTTTTAAAAAAGTAATTTATCTAACTTTTAAGTGCATTGGCATGAAGATATCAGATCCTAGAAAACGAGTTACAGACAGGTCTGAGTTGCCATGTGGGTGCTGGGAATTGAACCTGGGTCCTCTGGAAGAACAGCCAGTGCTCTTTAACTGCTGAGCCACCTCTCCAGCCCCCTTACTATTCCTCTAAACTCACAGAAATGGGGCCCAGGACATTGGGCCAAGCACTGCGGAGCAGGGAGAGCTGTAATCTGTAGGAAACACTATATTAAAATATATAGAAATGGCTTTTACTTCCTGCTATGTGGCACTCTCAGTTACAAACCAAAGCAGAAGTAACTCCATGATCATGGAAGTGACTTTAGGATTCTCCAGGTTCCTTGTTCACACCTGTGTTTGGGACATTTCATCATGAGTCCAGAGATCTGTCTTAAAGGATGTTCAGAGTCATACTAGATAAAATTGATAAACTGTCGATGAGACATGTAACACAGCATGAGTGGCTACGTATGGGGACAGATTCGGGGCCTGGATGACTCGTAAAACTGGGCTTTGGGCAAGACTGTGGTGAATGTTAAGGGGAGCATGAACACCTCCAAGCATACATGCCATGTCTTCATTTTCTTATGTACTTTTGAAAATCAGGCACTTGAGAATAACTATGAAGTTATATTCCGAGAACCCGACACTCGCTGGAAATTCAACGTTCAAGAGTTAGCCAGGTACCTCTTTGTTTTCCTAGTTCCTCATTCTGTATCCTGCTGTTTTCAGGTATTTCAGACCGAACAAAAGCATCTTTTCAGGCTGGAAATGGACTGTAGTTTTCAGGCCAGAAATGGTAATTCTTAGAAATTAATAAATTTGGAACTATTAATGTGAAGACTTTAGCTCTGAGTCAGATGTTTAATATAATGCTAAATGCTAATCCTTGGCTTGGACTTGGTCCTTTAGAAGGATGCACTTCACTTTATGCTCAGTTGCTTCTTCATTAATGAGCATTTACAGCACTGCCTCTGCATGGGATGCACATGCCAGTGGCGCTTCTGCATTAGGTTAAAGCAAGACGTTCGAGTGGGAAGCAGAACGTGGGTCATTCACGCTACAAGTGCTGCTTTGACTTAACAGCAACACGTGTCCAAAGAATACTAACTTGGTTTTTAATGCATGGCTTCTGATAGCCACACTCTGTGTTACCTGATGCCAATGACCCAGCAGAAGCAGAGTATTTCCAAAATGAGTCTGTGCCCACCCCCTCGATTGCCTGGTTTTTAAATCTGACATGGTTCATGAACTCTATTCTGTAATTAAAATCTTGGCAATTATATGCCTAACCACGTCCCCAGCTGGTATTTGTGCCTTCTAGAACTTAAGACTGTTTTAGTAAGCATCATCTAATGGTATCAGAGACCAGCTGATCTGAACTGATAGATGTACATGTCATCAACAGGCGTATCATTAAATACATGAGTAGTTAAATCTTAATGGTGTTTGTTCATTGTTGATATCACCAGAAACAAAGCTTTTTTTTTTAAGACAGGGTTTCTCTGTAGCTTTGGAGCCTGTCGTGGAACTCACACTATAGACTAGGTTGGTCTTGAACTCACAGAGACCTGCCTATCTCTGCCTCCTGAGTGCTGGGATTGAAGGTGTTTGCCACCACTGCCCGGCTGAAACAAAGCCTTCCTAAAGCAAGCCGTAGGCTTGTTTGAGGATGTGCCAGGCGGCATGAGAGCCAGCAGAGCTGGACCTCATACGCTAAGGCAGCGCAGCAGCCATGTAATGCAGGATTTGTGATGTAAGTTGCTTGTGTTGATAGCCTGCCTTAACTAAACACTTGTGGGTTTTTCTTCTGTGTAGAAGAAACATCCATGGAGTCCCAAGAGAAAAAATCCACCGAATGAAAGAACGGTATGAACATGATGTTACCTTTCACAGTGTCCTTCATGCAGAAAAGCCAAGCAGAGCGAACAGAAACCAGGACAGGAACAGCGCACCTTCCAGTGGCTCTGGGTACTGGAGCACCTACACAGAGCTCCCCAACCGAAGGGCTCATGGCGGCTTCTCCAATGAGAGCTTCAGAAGGGGTGGCTGTCACCATGGATATTAGCTGTCTGTGCACAGCCACTGCAGAATTTTCCTAAAGAAGTTTCTACTTCAATTTTTGGTATTTTATCTTTGTTCAGTTTTAGCCAGAGCTCTAATTCCAATGTAAATAGCCAAGCTCAGAAATTTATGAACAGAGGTCATTCATTACATTCATTATCTCTAACAAGTGATGTCAGAATTTGCCCATATAGCTTGATGATGGGGATTCTGCTGAGGGCTCAAAGGTCTTTCTCTAGAGAAGGAGCTGATTTGAAACTGAGATCCAAGATTATTAGTTGTGGAGTCTTAAACAAAGTGTCCCTAGCATATCTCTATGGGCTACTGTACCACTGCCTTTGACAGATTCATCTTCTCCATAAAGCTGGAGCGTGGGGGGGGGCGGAGGCGGAGGCGGAGGCAGGAAGCAGCTCAGTGCCCTTGCTACTTTGACAGTCTGCATCCAGAGACCAGAGCCATCACTCTAATGGCACTGATTTTCTTTTAGACTTAATGCACAGACAGGGATGTTGTCCTTCAGGGTACCATTAGGGGACTTTTCCCTTATTTTAAAGATGTGTAACTGTTAAACACGCCTGTGAATTCTCAGTACTAGGCCCCTAAGAAGAATGAGTACCATTACAGTCAGACCCTGCTGCGCTCAGCAGAGTCAGGACAGACCCCCCCCTCCCCGTCCAGCTCGTAGTCTAACAATGTAAATAACCTGCTTTCGCAAAACACCAGTTTTAAAGAGTCATCAAGTGATTTCTGAAATGATGCCTCTAACGTGTGATTAGTTAGCCACCCGGATGTTTGGGAGTGCAAAGCAATGAAGCAGCCAGGGTTTAGGTCATAAAAGGAAATGTGAAAGTCACGCTCATTGAGATCAGCAGGGTATGTATATCATGTGGAGGGCCCCTCAGATCAGTTATGAATTTATGAGTTCAAATTAAATCCCAGCAGGCTGGAATCAGGTTCATTTGGTACAAGATTGTGACAAGACCATGTGGAATGTATGGTCTATTTATTTTTTGGCCAACAGCTTCTTTCTAATGTTTTGTGAAATATTATTTTAAGTGTCTTATATAATGGTGCTTTTATGGTTATTAAAATTATATATGGTATTGCATTTATATTGGGTTTGCCACTGAACTTATTTTTGGCTTAACAACAAAACATTACCAAAACCCAAGAACCTCAACCATAAAATAACCTTTGCATATATCATAAGCTTATTCATGAATCATCGTTAATAACTAGGAGGAATGAAGTCTGCACATTAGAATGTCTACTTACCATACCATTATCAACACTGTTGAAGTCCATTCAACATCTTCATGACAATAAGCAACATACTTCCTTAACATTTTTAAAATTGGTGTCTTACACAGAAAGCCCAGCTGGTGAGCATACTAGTAAATTGGGATGAATCTGCCAGTCTGACTTTGCTAAATTCTAATGCCTAGCACAGCACACAGCAGTCCTGCAGCAACTCACTTGGTTTTCCAACCTGCCAGGCCCAGGTAGCTGTGGGATTCACAGCCTGGATGCTGCCTGCACAATGACTTTGGTATGGACGGCTGCATCATCTAGGTTGGCAGAGGGGAGAAGTGTCAGAGAGCCCAAATGGAATAGCCTTCCTTTGGTTCCACAGGAAGCACCCAAAGGGTCAGAATCACATTCCCTGATTATGACTGGTTAGCTTTCAGAGCTTTGGTTTGCCTGAGCCGAAGCTGATGACCACAGAGAGAGGCTTCAGGCTGCGGACCCAGAGTTTTCTCAGAGCTCTCAGTCTCCTGCCCAGCTATGTCCCTGCTTCCTCCCACGGGGAGATACCAAATACTTGGTTAGAAACATAAACAACCGATTAAATGCCTCCAGGCTTATCCCAGTTAGAAGCAATGTGTTCTTTTCTTTCTCCTCCTATGGCTTCTGACTTCTGTGCCCTTTGAACTTGCATCATTGACTTGCATTACTGTATCTCCACTTCCATTATTTATAGAGCCAGCAGAGAGCTCTGTGACCCGAAGGCTCTTAAAGAATAAACACCACCAAATGCTTTCGCCATCTATCCCTGGTCACGCAGTAAACACTGTTGGCTTTAATCACTGTCACTTTAAGAAGGAAAATCTGCACACATGCTTAAGCTTCATACTTTGTTCATGCAGCATGGATGTTTGTGGTCTTTGTAAAAGGTGCCTGTACTATGTGGCCTGAGAGATGGGGAAAGTAGTAGCATTTTTGATAGAATTCACAAGAAAAAAGGTTAAATTTCTGTCGGGCAGGGGTGGTGTAAGTCTTTGTCAGAGCACTCAGGAGGGAGAGACAGGTGGATCTCTGAGTTCAAGGTCAATCTGGTCTACAGAGTGAGTTCTAAGATAGCCAGGGCTACACAGAGAAACCCTTTCTCAAATGAAAGAACAAACAAAAAGGTTAAATTTCATAAATAGCATAATTTCATTCATGTAAGACTCATTTACTCTGCTCTAGGTTGGGGTTCCAGAAAAATGATTAGGACATGAAGACAAAAATATTTTATGAACAATATTTAAATCACTAATAAGAGTCGATAGAACACTTTAAGGCTGAAGCGCAGTGAGAGCATTTGCTCGTAGATGGCGTAGATGGCGCTGTGGTTGGGAAGGCATGACAAAGCAGGCAGCCTTGAACTTGCTGTTAGTGAAGGATGATGACCTGCACTCCCAGTATTGCCTCTACCTCGTGCAGGGACAACAGGTGTGCATCATTATGCCTGGCTGGATTTCTAGCTGGAATAATTTAATTTGAGAGATTATAGAAAGGAGTGACTTTGAAGGTTCCTATTGCTGTCAAGGGTAAATAACTGGCCAGAAGCAGACACCACTGTCGTGTCTGTTTATCCAACAGAACGGAACTCTAGCAGAACCAAGCACGTGTGAAAGGACACTATTTCATAGGAGTTACCTACAACAACCCTTAAACCAGAAACCAAATTATCTAGATAAATTATCTAGTAAAGTAACAATGCTTAGAGACCCCAACTTTAATTAGTCAATGACACAAACAAAAAGCAAAGGTATGTTTATTCTGCATGTAAAATATGCTTGCAGTGATCAAATCTAATGACAAAGATTTAAAGATCTTTAAGTTAGTTACTATCTGGCTAGCTTTAGACATCTTAATAGTTGCATAAATACAGAACCAGGCGGAATATCTGTATAGTAAACAAACCCTTCAGCCATGTGCTGTCATTTGTGTCTTGTCTCACAAATGTGCAGCTTGGAACTGCATACACTTTACAAACTGGGAGGCTAAGACTCAACAGCTAATTTTCCATAGCTGTTGTCACCTCCGCAATCCCTGAGATAGACTCCTTCCTGCATCTGGGTCCTCCATGCTGGTCCTGCCTCTGTGCTAGCTGGGGTCCTTGTGGAGTCACCAGGAAATGCTTGTTCATTTCCTTCTGATGAGCCAGGTAAAAGGGCTGGGGTACTGAGCAAGGCAAGCTCTTCATCAGCTACTGAATCATATTCCAAAAGAGAAATGCCACTGGCCTTCTGAAATGGTGTCCTCTGAGGGGAACTGGGCTCTTTTTTCTTCTTAGGTGTTGCATATTTGGTGCCACACCTCCATGGCGGCTGAAAAGCCTTCTGTGCAGCCGGAGAGACAAAGGTACAGATGGGACTCACCGGGGGAGGTAAGGGCAGCCGACTCAGGAAATCCAAGGCTCTTCTTTTTCTACAGGTCTTTGGGTCAATTTCTCTCTCCCCATAACAAGACTTTGAAGCCATCTGGGCTGACTGAGCCAGGGGTGTAGACTTCTCTTTTGGTGTGCAATGTGATAAAAGACTTTGATAATTTTGCTCACTGTTAGGTGAACACCTCTAACAAAACAAAAAAGGAGCCTATCATAATATGTACTTGTATATAAACAAAATAAATTTAACCTTTGGTTAAAAAATAGAGGCCACTTTCTTATCCAATTGTTGAAGGATAGAGTCAAAAAATCTCATGCTGTTATTCCCATCCCATAGGACATAATTTTACACAAGAGAATATAAAAATGACTAGAAAAGGAAAACGAAGAGATCCTAATGCAAAATTAAAAAAAATTACACAACATCATTTATGCTTTAACTTTTCAAAAGAGTTACAAAGCTAAAAACGACAGATTTTCAGAATCACTTTAAGAACACACTCTAACTTCTTCCTCCCTCTTTTCTGAATATTTACTTATTAGTGTGCATACATGTAATGTGCGTGTGTGTGCATGTGCAAGCACTCACATGCTCCAGCACACCTGTGAAGGTCAGGGGACTGACACCTGTGGGAGTGGGTTCCCTACTCCACCAAGTGGGTCACACAGATCAACAAACAGGCTCAGCCACAGCACCTTTATCTGCTGAGCCATAGCTGACTCTGCCTGTTCTAACACCTTTCTTTTCTCCTGAGTCACTGGCAACCGTTTAACTTCTTTCTTTGCCAGTCTAACTCTTAACAGTGGCTTTTCTTGTACTGAGTGAGGATTGCTTTACTGAGTCAGGGTGCTGTACAGGGTCACCTGTCCTGTCGAACCTGGCAATCAGACACCTACCATGATTTAATGAGCCAAGTGACCTGAGAAACAATGCAACAGCTAGCAAATGGTATGTATTTCTAGCAACAGGAACAGGCAAAAGGCTTTTCACTATTTGTCCTTGGAGTACCAACCATGTAGTTTGCTCCCAAAGCTTTACATTCATACTTCAACAAACAAGTTACAATCTCCACACAGAGCAGCTACAGCAAGCTAGCCACAGGTTAAATACAGCTTAGTTACACCTCACATTTGCTAGGGCATGCCAGAACACCTGTTATTTCCCAAAGTGATATCTCAAACCGATAACTTACCACTGACTGACCGCCTGTAGCAAGGAGCTCTGAAGCAGGGCAGGTGGAAGCCAGCAGAGTGGAATCTTTAGTCGGGGTGGACCACTTGGGACTGTCTCCATTAAGCAGATGTAAAAGCTTCCTTTCTGCTTCCTTGTAAAATGTATCAATATTCTAAGAGAATAAAGTGGAAAAGCTGTGTCCTGAGTTGCTAATTCACACATTGATGTTCTTGGAAAATATTTTCTTTCAGAAATAAAACAATCAGAACAAAAGAATGAGCCACATTTTTGTTTGTTTGTTGTTTAGCTAGGGTCTTGTTATATAGCCCAGCTGGCCTGGTTCTCTCTGTAGAGGATGGCACTCTGGAATCTCAGGCATGTGCTACCATGCCTGGTGAGACACGTAAAATTTGATAGCACCTGTCAAGCGTGCACATCAATGTAAAACCAACTCTCCCTAAGAGAGTGAGGGAAGGAGGGTGCGGATGAGCACATGTGCTCATGTGTGGAAACACTGGGCTAAAACCATGTTCTGCTTCTTACTTCCTGATCTTACCTCAATAGCTTGCTTCATTCTGTTGGCTCTCTCCTGAAAGTAGACCTCCTTTGGACTGGTGGAAAATATGGAAAAATTCCCAGCAAATAAAGTCGGCACTACTGATCTGGATTCTGGGTGCCACTGGAGGTTGCTCGCAGCAACTAGCACACGTGGCTCTATGTCTTCATTAACATCCACCCCAAACTTTACCACTAATAAATTAAGGCACTCGTCTGATAGGTAGACCAAAGGAGCAAGACCTAGAATGAAATATAAGTCATCGTTATCTTTACAATTGCTAGGATAATGATATATTTGTTCTAGTTGACAAAAACCCCTGTATTTAGAGAAAGCATGGGATTTCCAGAATGAAAATCCTTTGCTTAAGGTGTTACAATTTCACTGGCAAACATCCCAAGGCCATGGGGCAGCAGATACAGGATATACTGCTGGTGGGTGTGTAGATCTGATCAGGCCTTCTGGAGAAGAACTTGGCATTGCCTAGCAAAGCTATGCACATCTTACCTTTTGCAGTCCATGCCGAAGAGAGATGCCCAATAATATTAAAATACATGTGAGCAAGGGTTATGATATCAGCTGCACCAAGGTCATAACAGCTGCACTGCAGTACTGGTCTGCAGTTATAAAATGTTGGAAGCAATCCTTATCAGCTCACACACAAGGGTAGCTGAGTTGCACCCATACCCACCATTTTGTAACGGTTTCCTAGGTAGCTGTGAAAAGAATGAAGAAAATCCCAAGACAGTGCTAACTAGGAAAAGCACACCAGAAAGGCTCCAGTGTCACCCTGCCTAGCAGGAAGGGGACAGAAAATACATACATGTTTCTAGGACTTTGAGTCAAGAAAAGAGGAAGGCTGAACAAGAAACTAAACAGGTGAGGCTGAAGGGGCAAAGGAGAACCAGACACAGGAGTTGCTCAGGAGGAAAAGACACTTCTCCAAGGGCAGCTTTCTCTGTGGCTCTGACTTACAGTCAATAACAGACCTTAGTTTTACGATGTGCTTTCCACTCAAAAGGAACCAGAGTTGGTTGATTCAGGACTGCAGCAGGGAACACAGATGAACTGGCAGCAACTTGTGTTTCCAAGAAGCAAAAAAGTGTTCAACAAGCAGAGGAGGCTTGTTGAGAGCTACAGCTGGCGTGGGCCTGGGCAGGCACTGGGATGTACCTAGGTCAGTCTCCCCTCTACTTCCTTGGGCACTTATTTCCTGCCTGTTTGAAGCTATGCAGATGTCTACCTCTCCATCACCTCCTGCATTTGTGGCCCCGTGTGCTTTGGCCTGTCTGCTGCTGGCTAAGGCATGTCTCATCGCAGCGTGTCTGGACACAGGTGTCATGTGCTGACTTTCCAGCGTCAAGCTTTACTCTTTTACTAGCTTCTTCATTCAGCACAGGGCGCCCTCAGTGCACCTGCCACACTTTCATCTGAAATCTATTCTCCTGATCATGATTCTAAGAACCACTTCTCTTTTCTTTCTCTTTGAACAAGAGAAGGAACCACACCCACCATCTCTATTCCTCTGCTCCCTTGCCAGTCCCTATCTTCATGGAAAGGGTTCTTCCATGATGCCAAAGCCAACTACCAAGTCTTGGTTCTCACCAGTGCTTCAGACACACTGCCTCCTTTCTATCTATCCCATCTCTGAACATCCAAGTGCGCAAACTGAGTCCTCTGTCTCTTCCTAACCCTCACCCTCAGAGTGCTCTCGTTCAGCCTCATGGCTTTGTTCCTCACTGGCATACCGATGGCACTAAATCTGAATCCTCAGCTCTGACCATTGCCCTGAGCAGATGTCTGTGAACACAGCAGTTGATCTACCACGTCTCCGAAGCTTCTCATGTGGCTGAGACTGTACTCGAAAACCATGCTTCCCATGGGTTGTTTTCAAGTTTTCCCTTTTCAGCAAGGAGTAATTCTAGTCTTCCACAGCTTCGGATACCCCACACTGTCCCTCCACCTTCAGGGTGTAACCAGAGTCTGCTGTTCCCCACGCCCATGCCTTTTGTATGCTTCACCATCCTCCCCTGCCTAGAATCTTATCATGGCCTCCTCCTGGAGTCCCTGTTTGTACTTACACCCTCTATACCCTATTTCCAATGGGACAGTTCAGGTGATATGCAAAAAGGTCAAAGCCTGTTTTGTCCCTCCTCTACCTGAGACCTTCCCATGACTTCCTATCACCCTTTAAAGTTATATATATATACAAGGGCTCCAGTAAGATGGCTCAGTGAGTAAAGGTGATTGCTGTGCAGACTGACAGTCTGAGTTCAATCCCCAGCCCCTACATCAAGGGGTATGGAAAAAAACCATCTCCTCTGACCTCCACACGTGCCAGACACACCACCTGGCGCTTCCCTGCCTCTCTCCCTCCTCTGACAAAGCTAACAGGTCCCACCCAGCACAGCCTTCCTGGAGCTCTCCCAGATTCCACATGCTGCTCTCTCAGTTTCTCCCAGTCCAACACGAATGTCAATGACGTCTTTTCTGCACTCTGTCCTCCCAACCTCATTTCTTCCCTTTGGCACTCATGCTATTTTGTTGTTTGTAATCTCCTCCTCCCACCAGAGTGCTCTCGGGGAGGGATTCTTATCTACTGTGCACCTGGCATGTAACAATTATTCAATAAATATTGATGGAATGCACCAATAAGTTACCACCTTCTATAACAATCAAATGTATGCAGACACAGTGTGAGACCCGATGACAAGGAATGAAATGGCAATGTGGCTTAGTAACACAACAGTCAGAGAAAAGTCCTACATCAGACGAACACAGGAAAGCTGGGTGGGAGGAAAGGAAAGAGGGAAGGGAAGGTAAGTACGTACAGAGAAAGACAGAACATAAGGAACCCCCTACTCCACCAAATAAGAAAATGCCTAAAATTTTCACAAGTGGCTCTGCTATAGAACTTTAGACCATACAGTCAATACAAACCCCCTGGATTGGAGATAACAAGCAGATCACTCTGTAGATGGAAAGGAGACAGCAGGACCAAAGGAAGAAACTGACAGCACACACCACAAGGGAACAGATTCAGGCTTGAGAAATGACAACAATGTACACAGTGTCTGCAGAAAGCAAAATTAAGGACATAAGGGCTGCCTGTGATCATAATGGATAAAGACAGAAAATACAACGAAAAAGAACCAAATAAAACCAGAAATAAATGTGCTGTCACACAAGACAACTGGCATCCTGAGGCAGGGCTGCTAAGAAGGGGATGTGCAGATGCAGAGACGCAAAAAGCCCAGAGTGCACGGCATAAAGGAGAACTGCTCAGGAGCTGTGTCAGGGCTGGGAAGTGCTGAGCTGAGGGCACCGCTCTTCCAGAGGACTCAACAAAACACAAGAGAAAGGACAGTGAGCTGCCAGAGAAGGGAGGACTGGGGACAGTGACAGCAAACACTGAAGAGCCTGTGCTACATCATGTCTGCTCTAGGAGGGGGAGACAGTGCCCTGCCCTTACAGCATTACATCCCAGAGGGGCACGGGGGTGTGGTACACTCTTAGGAGCTGAGGAGTGCCAAGGACAAAACGAAGCCGAAGGGCGAGTGCTGCTGTGGGAGAGGAGTGGACACTGCTCCTGTTAGGAAGGGTCTCTCACAAGGACATGTCACATGGCTGAAGTGCAATGGGAGAGACAGGAGCTAAGGCCAAAACATCTGGAAGATTACTTTCACATCACTGCTCAGCAAGCTTATCAGTGCAGCTCCACTACGTAAGTTTCAAAGCTTGAAAGGCAATGCTTTTCCAGAGAATAAACAAAAAGCTACATTAAACACACTGTACATTACCGACTACTTTTACAACAGAAACAACAACTCCTACGAGGTCCACTTCAGAGCAAGGAGGCTGAAAGGCTGGCTCCAACAGTCTGCTGAAGTGGAGAGGCTCCCGGGGCTGGTAAACCTGGAGTAAGTTCTCCTGGGAAGCCTAGGGGAAACAGAACAAATCGTCAGCGTGCGGAGACTCTGGGAAGCACTTGCATTATCAAAAGGAAAATGTGTAAGGAGAGGTGCAGACCGGGAGCTGCTGATACTGAGTTCTTTTCGTAGCTGTTAACTGGATGCTAGCTCGTTCAAATTTACTCCTGGATCTCGATACTGCAAGATGATAGATTCTGTATCTCTTTCCCTCCGTTAACAGGGAGTGTAAGTCTGCTGATGGACGCCAGATACTCAGCAGAGCTGTTCAGAGAAACAGGAGGACACAAAGGCACACTGGTGACCATTTACAGAAACATGTGAACAACAAAGACCCAAGGGTGTCCCTGTGCTGTGGGTGCTCACAACCCATTTTATTCACTTGGTCTACATGAATTTTACATTTCATTTATCAATTGTAAGTTCACTCCCCCAACCCCCAGACAGGGTTTCTTTATGTGGCCTTGAATGTCCTGGAACTCACTCTGTAGACCAGGCTGGCCTTGAACTCAGAGAATCTCTTGATTCTGCTTCCTGAGTGCCGGGATTAAAGGTGTGCACCAGCATTGCCCAGCATAAGCTCACTTTTAAACTTAACAAAATTGGTAAAACCAAAACCTTGCATACTTACATGATTTTTCTTCTTTCTTGTAGCTTGTAACACGCAGCTTCCACACCGTTGTAACATCCCTTGATAAGCCCTCCTCTTGCTCAGCGGACTCCAAGGCCTTCCGGAATTCTGACTGGATCTGAGCTTGTTTCTTATCATTCAACATTTGTCTGTGGTTGTTCAAGGCTCTCAGCTGCTCTTCACTAAAACAACCCTGTGACCAGTTAAAACATCAGAGAGCAGCCACAACAGCAATCCTGCCTACCTTATATGAGAACAAAATATAACAGATCCAATCCACCTGGGTGTGTACTAATCATTTTATCACACAATGCTCTCAGGGACCTCAAACTGCCTGTGTCCTTGTGACAGACTTCCCTAGAGCCAGATCTCTAATACTTAGTGTTCTCTAATCACAACCAACACACCTACATTTCAAATGTCTGACATGAATGGACACTAACAGAATAACGGATTTATACCTGGTAAACATCCTAACTCACTTGATCTTCACAGGCAGGCCATGACTTGTTGCTGTTATTTCCACGCTGGAGCCGACGAAAGTGAAGTACAGAGACAATCAGTGACTACACAGGTGACATAGGAGGGGCTGGGCTCAATGGCTTTTTTATCCTTATCTCCTGTGCAACCAATTAGTTTAATAATTTTATTTAATAGTTCATCTTTGGAACAGGAGTTATGATATTTTAAAGTGTTTTGTATGTGCGACTATTTATTTTATGTGTGCATGTGGAGCTGCAGTTATAGGCAGTTGTGAGTTGCCAAACACGGCTGCTGGGGACCAAGAGCTCTGAGCATTCTTTTTTTGTTTTGTTTTTTTGAGATAGGATTTCTCTTTGTAGCTTTGGAGCCTGCCCTGCAGTCCTGGAACTTGCTCTGTAAACCAGGCTGGCTTTGAATCAATCTCACAGAGATCCACCTGCACCTGCCTCCCAAGTTCTGGGATTAAAGGTTTGTGCCACCATCACCCAGAGCTGAGCATTCTAAAGCACTAAGCCGTCTCTCCAGACAGAATTTGGCTGTGCCTCCCAGGCACACATCTTGCCATCCTGCCTCTTGGTTCCCAGAGTGCTTGGAACACAGACATGTGCCACACATCTGGCTAAAAAGAAAGCTTTGCCTGCATTAAAAAAATACAATATCTATCTATATAGATAGATACAGTATTTATTTTAGGTGTGTGGAGGTCTGAGGAAAACTGGAAGGAGTTGGTTCACTCCTTCTACCATGTGGGTCCCAGGGATCAAACTCAGGCTGTCAGGGTTGGCGGCAGGAGCCTTTGCCTACTGAGTCAATTTCTCTGGTCTTTTGCCTGGCATTTTAAATCCTGTTATTTTAATATATGAAACTCATAAAACCTTTCATTCTCTATCTGATACAGAATCAAAAATTTGCCCCAGAAGTCACCCTTCTGAAAGATGCAGCATTTCAACATGGACTTGCTACAATGGCCAGCATGAGTACAGAGTCCCACAGGCCTGGGGACTGAAGCTCGTCGCCTGGCTCTTCCTCACCTCAAGGTGATCGGGGTCGGATGCACTCTGAACTGCTGCATAGAGCTCTGCACCGTCCTGCAGAGCATGGACCTGCTGCCTTGTAAGTGCACGGGACAGCACACACGGCTGTGCTGTGTCTTCTGGGGGAGGGAGGAAGCAGCATTGATTAGCTAAACCTAAAACTTCAGAGTGAAAACTACAAAGTCAAGCAAAAACATCCAGAGGAGGGAGAACAGACAATCAAGAGCCAACAAGAGCAGTATGATGGCTCAGCTGGAAATGGTACCAGTTACCAAGTCTACCGACCTGGCCCAATCCCCAGAGCCCACTAGGCAGGAGAGAACTGACCGTAAGTTGTCCTTTATTTCTGTACATGTGCTGTGACATGGACATACAATCAATGAATAAATGAAATTTAAAAATTATTTTAAAAACAACCTATCTAAAAGCTTCCTTGTTTAAAAAAAAAAAAGAAGAAACTGAGGCAGTCTCAGGTAAAATGTCACACACAGGGGTTTATGTAATGAGATTAATTTGTAATTTAAAGAAATTGTTTCTCATGCTGATTTACTTATTCATGAAAACAGTATAACCTGGTGATAATTTTAAATAAATAAGATAGTGGAAGTCTAATCTTTGATTTAAAAATTTGTTTTTAGTATGTGATATATGTGCTTGTATGAAAGCATGACATTTGGTGTGGGGTGCCATGAAGGCCAGAAGAGGCATGGGATCCCCTGGAGCTGGAGCTATAGGTGGTGTGGGTGGTGGAAACTGAACTCAGGTCCTCTGCAAGAGCAGGAAGCACTTTTAGCTACTGAGTCATCTCTCCAGTCCTGATCTTTCTATAGATACACATATTTTATACCTGCAGAAAATTCTGAGGAAATACCTGAAAACAAAATTAAATTTTTTTATCTATCTATCTGTCTGTCTATCTATCTAT
>LOEQ01001245.1:217056-231147 GCA_001685075.1 Bramus lutescens
GACTGAGAGAGAGAGAGGAAGGAGGGAAGTAGGAAGGAAAAAAAAAGCCCAGAAAATCCTAAAGCTGGAAACAAATGAACTTAACCTAAATATCAATTCTGCACATGTAGAATTATCCTGACTGACATCTGAACACAGCCCAACGGTGATTCATCTTTAAGGGTTTATAACATAACAACAAAACCTGCAAAGAATTCTTATGTTTCCATATATGCCTTGTGAATGTGACAATATTATGTACGTCTATATTGTGGGAAGGCGGGTATCAAGGGTCGTCTACGGAACCATAGATGAGTACCCACAATGCTCTAAAAAGGACCTGCTCTCATGAGCACTGCTGCTTATGCCTGTTCACTGACCAAGAGAACCTCTGTACTGCCTGTACATCTTCCTACAGATGCCACGTTTATCTCAAGACAGTTTATTTTCACAGTTGGGCTGAGACTCAGTAGCTACTTTTTTTGGCCAGAGGATTACCATGGGTACCTAAGAGTAACAACCAACTAATTACTCAGATTTGGGGATTCAGCAGACTTCTGTCCTTTTAGAAGAACTGATTTTCCTTAGCATTATTATTGTGTGTGTGTGAGTGTATGATGGTGTGCAGGTGAAGACGACGGGACAACTTGGGAAGTCAGTTCTGTCCTTCTGAAATGTGAATCATGGGTATTGAACTCAGGCCACCAGGCTTGGTGGTGGTAAGTGCGTGCTTTTACCAGCTGAACCGCTTCACCAGCCCGAGGTTTTTCCTAAACAAATGAAATAAGGTATGACTACAAGGAGGATAGTAGCGATATGTTTGCCTGGGGTAAAATTTAGCTTTCCAACAACAAGTAGGATTTAGGGAAGTCTGTATCCGGTTCTGTATGCTTTCTCCTAAGTAAGACTTTGTCACTGACAAAGGTGGATAGTGCTGAGTAATAAAATTTGTCAACTTGGAGGTAGGGAGAGGACTCATGGATGCTGACTGCCCTTGTATAGGACCTTGAGTTCAGTTCCTAGCACACAACTAAAGGTAACTCCACCTCTGGGAAATCTGATGGCCTTGGCCTCCTGGGGTACTGCAGACATATGCACAGACTCCTGCACAAACACACACACTGCTACATAAATATTTTTGTTGGGAAAAAAGAAAAAAAGAGGAAAGTCAGAAGACTATTGGGGATGAAGAGGAAAGGAATCAACTATATGCTGTGAGTTGAAAGATGGAGTCAAATCAGAACTAAAAAATGCCCATCTCATTTGGTAGCCGAGATCACATGACTCAAAAAGATCAACTTTCGTGAGGTGCTGTGAGTCACCAGTTTCATTAAGTTTACAGTCACTATCTCATAAGCATCCTACCCTTTGCAACTAGAGCTTTCTCAGTACCCTACTAGGCATCACGGATGAAACATCCACGTAACAAATAAGGCAAATGTGTAACATTAAACCACTCTGTAGACACAAGAACAGAGAGAAGTTTAAGAACATCAGGCAGAGTACTTGATGAGGAAAGAAATGAATAAAAGCAAATTTACCATCTGGAGCACTTTTTAAAGGCTTTAAGGATTTTCCTTTATTTTCTATTATCCTGTCAAATTCATTTAATAAGCTTCTTTTGATTGGCGGTTGTCCTAGAAAGAAAATTCCATACATGTTTGTATCTTTCAAAGCTTAGATTTCACTTTTAAAACTAAAACATGTTAACCAATGAAACAAAACAAAACAGCACCGTTTAAGTATTATACAGTACATTTGTAGAATGCTTGGTGAAGTAAGCCTGTTTCTGGCAGGGTGGCTTGTCATGAACTGACTTCCAGGCCTCCCTCTGTAATATGACAGGACTCGATCAGAAGATATATGGTAACTCTGACACTCTGAGTCCACAAGCTTGTTTAAATCACACACTTAAGCGATGGAATGTTAGTTTTGACATCTATCATGAATGCAGTGTCAGATGATTCAATACTTGAAAGAGTCTTTCTAGCTTGAGACATTTCGAATTAACCTAATAGTTTCACTAAGACATTAAATATAGACTTAAAAGAGAAATTAGAATATTGTCTAATGGCATTAAGAGTAGGACACAGGGCCAGAGAAGGCTCAGGAATTAAGAGCATTGGCTGCTCTCCCAGAGGAACCAGGTTCAGTTCCCAGCACCCACATGGCATTGGTACTTTTTGTAACACCAGTTCTAGGGGATCCAATGTACTCTTTTGGTGGGAACCAGGCATGTAGATAGTGCACAGATATACATGCAAGAAAATCACCCATAAACCTAAAGAATTCTGAAAAAGAATATGGCATTATTTATTAATACCACTGCATTTAAAATATTTGTGAGGGAAGCAAGCAAACACTAAGTTCTCTGCATAGATAAGTAATGTGTCAAGGTCAATTTAATAACTTATTTTAAATTTTGTGATTTAAAAAATTAATTGATGTTTTTGAGGTAGAGTTATGCTATTTAACCCAGGCTGACCTTGAACTTAAGGCAATCCTCCTGCTTAGGTTCCTAAATGCTGGGATTACAGCTATCAAATATTAAGCCTGGCAGCAGTAAGCACGATTTTATCTTTACAGTTCCTGTGAGAGGTAGTAACTACATTTTATGGATACGGAAACAGGCTCAGAGAAATGAGGTAACATGAAGAGTGCTGTAACTAAGTAGTCCACGAACTCCTTCAGTAAGTCACAGGGCTATTCTAGAAGCCAGTTTCTAATGGCGAGAACTGGACCTCTGCACATACACAGGAAATGTTAATAGTACACCTAGCATAACTTCTCAACTGCAACTATTAGCAACCTCTAAAAATACACTTAAAGAGCCTTAAAATATGACCTATTGGTAGACTTATAGATATTAAGGGAAAAACCACTGTCCTCCAAACTCTACAGAAAATAAACAGTCTTTAACACTCTAACCTGTGAGACTACTGAGGATGGAACTCTTGAGACAGAGGCCAGTAGACCACAGAAAAAGTAAATCCTTACCAACTGCATCAACAGCCACTCTTCTTTTCCTAGTTTTTGAATTGAACAAAGCCTCGTTTTGGGGGTGGGTAGGCAGTGAGTGTTTGACACGACTTGGTTCAGAATCCGTCAGCTCATCATCTTCCATAAAAGCTTTGGCAATCTCCACTGCTTCTGTTTCAAAATAGTTCTCCGGCTCTTTAACAGAAGTACAACCGTCTCCTACATTTGTTCTCACAGGAACATCAGAAGCTCCCATTTTATCAGTTTCTGCTTCTATGGTTTGAGGTAAGGTTTGTTCCTTTTCCAGAAGATAAGCCTTCTTAAGGGACACTTTGGTTCCTAATAGCAATTGTGTGTCTTCCTTAAGCAGAGGGAGTTGGGGAAAAACTTCAATACCATGAGTGTTGCCCAAAGAACCACTTTCTCTATAGTTATTTGGTAAACTGAATTTACCACCACAGGTTTTCTGCAGTTTCGAGTTTACAGGATATTCTGGGGTTCTCTTTTCAACACAAGACTGAGGAGGTATTTTTGATACATCTTCAGATGTAGGTGGATGTTGGAGAGTATGTTCAGTTCTGATCAAATCAAATTCCTCTAACATTCCTTTAACCTTGTGTAAGGCGCTTTCTGAGACTGTGACCCGTTTTCCGCCTGCTGTACTAAATCCAGAGAATACAGATGAATTGACATTGCTCGTGAAGGTTTTGGGGAGTGACGACACACCCTCGGGATTCTGCACCACAGAGTTCTTGCTTCTCACAGAGTGGTCAGACTGTTCATTACTTTCCAGAGGCACTGTGGAAGGTTTAGCACCACCATCCATCTCAGAAAACACTCGCCTCGCCTTTTCTAATGAAGCGGCTGATACCTGCACAGCTTTCCCACTTGCTGTGCTAAAAATGCCGTAAGTGCGTGAAGGACAGTCTGCCTGGGGAAGTTCTCTTACAGATTTACATGTGTCCCAAGTTCCCAAATTAACAGGTTGCATTTGAGCTTTCTCCAGTCCAGACATACTTTGGTTACTATGCTGTAAAATTTGTTCTTTCTGGGTATAAACAAAAGTCTTATGTGAGTTTATATAGTTGTCATCTAAAGAGCTAGGATGCATAAAATCCTGTGAATTATCCAATACTTTATGACAGCTTGTGTGGCAAGTATCTGGTTTACTCTTTGTGTTTTGTTTAATTGTCTTATTGTTGTCTGTGAAAATCTCTTTTACTGTTTTTACAGTTTCTTGTGAATAAGATGTAATGACCATAGGTGAGCTTACCTTAAAATTTCTTGAATCTCCTGTAGCCATCTCAATGGCTACACTTCTTTTTGCACATGGTGAAGAGTTAGTCTCACGTTTCTGAACACAAGTATTTTCCTTTGCAGTTTGTGGGTATGTACTTACTTCTTCCGTAGCAGACACATTGGGGAAAAGGGCACTGTCTTCAGCATTCTTCATGTCTGGCTGAGTATCAGAATCAATTTTATTTTTTGAGAAATACCCTGAATCATTATGCATGTTATCAGAGTGACAAAAACTAGACAGGGATGGACAGCTGCGAGACACGCCAGGGTCACTAATGAGGGCTGAAGCTTGACTTTCAGATGCACAGTTTGTACCAACTTCGTTTCTAATGCTGTCGGAACTATGCTCATCTGAGGCATTTCCAGCACAGCCTTCGGTGTGTTCCTTTACACAGTCAATTTCGGCAGCATTTTTTCTTTCAGATTTATCCCCCAGTCCTTCTCTAAGCTGTTTTCTGCCTTTGGGTAGAGAAAACTCAATGACACAAGTTTTCCTGCCGTGTCCTGTGTCACATGCCAAAGCACAATCTTCAGTGACGGAGGAAGACAACTGCCTAATGTAGGAGGTTGTAGGACTTTTTTCTATTTCATCAGAAGAGGTTCTGAGATTTTCAGTCTGCCTATACAAATGGACACTTTGCTTGGGTGGCACTCCAGTCTCCTTAGAGCTAAAGCTGTTCTGCTGCATTTCTTCACTCTTTGAGGCAGGGATTTCAACAACTGTTTCACATGCTAATGTAAGCCCTTCTTTGAAGTTCTCTCTGTCCTTCAAGGGTTTTAACCCTTGATGACTAAAACTGGTGGTTTTCCTAACATACTGCGTCTCATCAAAAAGGTTCTTTACTTTGTCCAAAGAGTCCTGTGTAATTTTGACTTTTTTCCCGCTAGCGGTATGAAAACTTAACAGAGTAGGTTCTTTGGTACTTTCTATTTCACATTCATGATGCTGCTGAAGAGTTGGTAACTGACCGACAGTCCCAAGTGGGAAACGTTCTTTGAATACCTTTTTAATACTGGTAGTTTCCTTTTGACATGAAATATCCATTTTGTTCTTATTTATGCCACAATGAAATTTAGAATTCAAAGGATCTGCAAAGATGATCAATTCATCTGTCTCTTGATTTAAAATATTCACACTTTTACTTAATGACTCCTCAGAGACTCTGATATTTTTCCCACTTGCAGTCTGAAAGGATATATTAAAATCTTTTATATTTTGCTCCATCTTACCAGAAGGTAATTGTTCTTTATCTGAAGATTGAATACAGCATGTTTCCTCAGCTTTCATGACTTCCAAACATGTTAAATCTGATATGCACTCCTTAATTTGTGTGTTTTCCTCCCTCACATACTGGGTACATGACTCAGGATACTTATTGCTTTGATCAGCAGCACATGGTAAATCACCGCCATCCTTCTGAATATCAACTGTGACCCCTGTACTTGGTTTACTACTCTCAGAGTTTTCTAACTTATAAGTACTTCTTTGAAAACCAGTATAATTATCTTCACATTTTGTATTTCTTGTACAATTTTCAGGATTTTTGCCAACAAAACCACCAGTAGTCATTTCAGGATTATTTTGTAATGTTACTTGGCACTTACTAGTTTTCTCATCAAAACTTTTATCACTGTTTTGTTTCTTTATCTTCAACACCGAAGCAACAGAATCATGATCAGCACTTGAAGAGAAAGCTCTTGGGTCTATTTTTGCAGAAGTTTCCTCACTAATATTTTCAATATCACTGAACAGTTTCACAGCTTTTTGTAGAGCCTCATTGGACACACTAAGCTTTGTGCCAAGAGCTGAACGAAATCCTTCAAACTCCATTTCATTTACATTTGTTAAAAAACAAGATGTACTTTCATTACAATTGCCTTTCAACAGGCAAGAAAAGTTTTGTTTAACACCAACAGAACCTTCAAATTTCTTGCTGTGATCCGTGTGACCAACAGAGGAGGAATCCATCGTGAGATGAGGATCAACATCTGGCTGCTCCTCAGAAGTGGTACCTATGGCAACCATCAGTTTTCCAGGTACGTCAGGGACATTATTCTGTGTGACACGGCTTGGCTTTCTGAACTGTGTGAATTCAAACTGACTTCCTGATTCTTCCAAGATAGTAGAAAGTTCTGTAATCTCTGCCTTTTGGCTGGGGGTTAAACTGTGATTCGAATGAAAATCTTGCTTTGAAGATAACATCTGAGGTGATGTGTGAGTATCTTCACAAGAAACAGATGCCCGACTCTGAGAAGGGGTAGACACGGTAGTAACTGACTGCAAATCAAATGTATAAGGTTCACTTAGTCTCTTCTGGTTTGCTAATGGTAAGGCATTAACAATGTCGATACAAGCTAAACTAGTAGGATACTGCTCTTCAATATCTTTGAAGAATATCTTGCTTTTCTTGACATTATGTTCTGAAAGTTTTATTTCTTTATTGGAAGCTGTTCTGAAGCTACCTCCAAAATTATGGCTAAAGACTGGATCCAAAAGCCATGAACATTTGTCTGTATAGTCATTGTTCCCATCTGACTTCACATCCAGGGAGGAATTCAATTTTAAATCCTTGTCTGCAGTTCCTTTCAGATGCTGCTCTATGGCACTTCTACTCTTCTTTGTACACTCATGGACTGGAGCTGAGGAATCTGAGTCTTTTGTTATCAACGCACGGGCTGCTTGCTCATCACCTATGTCTTCATCTACTGCTGTTGCTGTAGGAGAGTTCTGGAGGCCAGGCCCTTTTGCATGGCTGAGTTCTTCTTCCTGCAGTTCCACAGTACTTCCTAAAACAATCTTACTGCTTTCATGAGTTACTTGAAAGGCAATATTATTCTCATTTTCTGGGAAAAGTTCTTCAGAACTCATATTGACTGTTATTTCTGAGTTAAAAGCGTTTTTTTCTTGATCCTTTTTTATGACCGTTAGGTTTGTGTTCTTACTGAACCAAGACTTCCCTGCAGGGGACAATTCGGTCACATATTTGCCAGGTGGCAGAAACTCACAGGTTTTAGAATTTTCACTTAGGACGTATATTTTATTTTTTCCCAAGGGAATGTTTTTGCTTAATTCAGTATTATCTTCACAACACTCACATTGCAGTTTCTCTGGCATTTTACACACTTTTCCTCTGGAAACCACAACTAGCTTTGACAGAGGCATCTTCGAGCTGGGAGTTACTTTAAGAATACTAGTGCTGTTATGGCCACCAATGGGGTCTTCCTGTAATTCAAAGCTAGTGTCGCCGGGCTGCACTTCTGCCGCATGCTGTCCTGCAGGACAACAGGCTGAGACTAAGATTCTTTCTTTTCCATTTGAAACTTTGGGGCTCTTATGACCATTTTCACATTGTTTTTCGGGCAAGCACAACAGACAATCAGTTTCTAGTGCTGTATATGGCCCTGGTTTTTCTTCACTGACTGTTGCTTCTTTGTCACTGAGATCTTGAGATATCAACGCATTAGTGTGACTACTTTCTTTATTGGAAGCAGTCACAAAAGAGTTGGCCAAGGACAAAGATGGCTCTTCAGGATCATTCTGTAAGGAGCTTCTTATGACAAAAGAATATGATAAACCTAAACATAAGAATACAGAGTAACAGAATAGGTTAAATAAATTACTACTAATTGCATCCACTCAATGCTTTTATCACGTTAACAAGAAGAGCAAGAACGATTAACAGATTCAAAACAGAACCTGATATAGTCTCAATTTTGAAGTTACTAAAAGTTTAGATGAAGGAGCCAAGAGAATAGCTCAGTTAGTAAAGTGCCTGCTGTGCAGACCTGAGCTGAAATTCCCGGTACCCAAAAGTGCCCACATAAAAAACAGGGTGTGACAGTGTGTATCTGTCAACTCCAGTACTGTAAGGTTGGGAACAGAGCCGGGTGGTGGTGGCACACATCTTTGATCCCAGCACTCAGGAGGCAGAGGCAGGCAGATTTCCATAAGTTCGAGGCCAGCCTGGTCTACAAAGAGAATTCCAGGACAGCCAGGATTATTACACATAGAAACCTTGTCTGGAAAAATCAAATCAAACCAAAGAAAAAGAAAAGGGAACAGAGGTAGGTAGATCCCTGGAGTGCAAACAACACTCCAATACTCTAGGACCACCAATCCATTCACCAAGCCATTTATATTGTCTCCTAGGGAGCTAACACTAACTTTGGGTTGTGGGGGTAGAGAGGCGGAGTGGAGGCAATCCCTTATGTTCCCCAGGCTGGCCTTGAATTCCTAGGCTCAAATGATCCTCCTGCTTAGCTTCCCAAGTAAAGAACATTTTTAGTTTTCCAATTTCACACAATAAACACTTCTAAGCAGGAGTTAAGTGGGCAGGTTCCTAATGTATATGGATAGAAAGCTGTCTCAGGAGCCATGAAGCAGGACACAGCAATGCATGTCTGTGGTCCTAACTACTTGGGAGTCTAAGGTAGGAGGATAAGCCAAATTCAAAGCCAGTATAGAGCACAAAAGGGGGACAAATGGCATGATGGCTCAATGGGTAAAGGCATTTGCCATGAAGCCTGAGGACCCACATGATAGGTCAGGTACAACTCAGACAAGTTGTCCACTGACCTCCACACATACACACAATAAGTAAATACTAAAAAAAGTAAATGGTGTGTGTATATGTATCTGGTGCAAAATGATCCAGCAGATTTGAAAGACACACTTCTAAACCCTGAATCCAAAGTCTCAACAATAATGTATATAAGCACTCTCTGTGACTAATAGGAGGCCTAAAAGACTACAGAAAGTGTTGCTTTTCAAAAAATTTTAAAAATCGAATATTCAAATTAGAGAACTTAACCTCATCCATAAAACTATATATACCCTAGATGAAAAAAAGACCAGGAATACCTGAATTGTCATATGTAAATGTGAATGGCGTGTCAAAAGCACTTGCTTCAAACTGAGCTGAAGGGTTAGTGAGCTCTGATGTTCTGCCTGCCAGTATTTCTGTTCCTTGATGAGACGCATCATCACTTATAGAGTAAATAAACTTTTTTCTTTTGTTTTTTAGAGTGGATATTAAACCTGCAGTTTTCCCAGTTGCAGAAGTGTGAGTGAGAGTTGTTGGCCAGCTTCCAGAGTCAGCTGAACCGGGATACAAAGAATTCTCTGTCTGTGAGAACACAGCACATGTTCCCAACACACTGGCAGAGGCGCCATGTTCTTCTGTGGCGGCTAAGCTGCTCTCACTCTCTGAGAAAACAGTGCCCAGACACTCCTCAAGTGGCTCTCTCATTCTGAACACAGACTTGCTGACACTCTGAAACAGGCAGGCTGCTTGACAAGTTCCTGCAATGGAGACCTCGTGGGAGTCAAGATGCTGTCCTTCGTGTCCCCTATCTCCCAGAGTTTTCTCACTGAACACCTTTTCTAATTCTGGAAGAACAGAAATATGAGGTAAATAGTTTTCTGAAGCAACAGAGTCAATACCTTCTTTCTTCGTATCTATGAAGTCTTTTTCTGAATTATCCTGGTTATTAGAAGAAATACACAGGAGAGGTGTTTTTCCCATCTGGGTTCCAGTCAGACCAGAGGGGATTAGCAGAGACCACCCACTGCTGGAAGACTGTACAGCTTCCTTGCAGATTTCCTCATTTCCACTGCTACAGGGCTTCTGGTTTGTCACATCTGGATCTAAGGGATCACTGTGGCTTGGTTTACTATCCAGTGCAGATGAATGTTTCTCACCAGCCCATTTTCTAGCTTCTTCACTTAACTCATCAGTTCTGACATCATTGAAAATTTTCTTCCTGCTCTTGCCCATTCTCATTTTTTGTAGATTTCTACTTCTATGCTTAGGAAAACATAACGAGAAACTATCTTCTTCAGAAGTTTCTGCAGTTGTCTCCCAATCTTCTACAACACTTGGCATTGTCTTTTGAAGGCAATCTTTGAAGCTGTTTGTTTTGCCAGATGAATCCCCTAACATTTTCTCCAATCCTGTTACAATTCAAAACAAAAGTACATTAACATTTATAATACAACTCACAATTCTTCTCAGACATGATTCATATTAAATAATACACAAATATGGAACAGGGGGTTATTCTGAATGCCAGTTCTTTTCCTGGCAAGTCGCTCTTCTAAAACCCAGTCCCAATGTGCTGGAAGTCTCTACTCGGATGCCAATCTCTAATGCATCTTCTATGAGGTCTACACAGTTAAGAGGCACCTTTGAAAGTGCTATCTCCCCAACTTAGTATTCTAAGTCCTGTCAACTCAAACGTAGCCAACCAAGCTTGTAATACTATGAAGAAGCAGGAAGCAAATCTATCAAGTTAGCTTCTGTCTTTTGTATCCTGATGTCAGAGGTCGAGAAAGGAAAACAGTGGCTTTCTCCTGAAGAAAAGAAAAATTACATCAATTAAGATCAGTGGCCCAACTAAACAGAAATACTTACTGTGACTAAAAGCTTGCCTCTGGCTTTTGTTTTCACTGTCAGTCACAGAGGGAAGAGATCTATCATTCTTTTTCAGACTTTCATTGTGGTTGGAAAAGTAGCTTCTCAACATCTGCTGAAATTTTCAAAACCATTAAAACTAGTATAACCCCTTTGTTGCACATATATATGCATGTTACCAAACAGAAAGACAGAAAACTTTGCAGGAAGAAATTACATATGGGATCAGGTTTAGAAACATTCCTGAAGGTTAGGAAAATTATAAATTGCAGTTTTAAAGAAATGCAGGACAGCCAGGCATAGTGACACACACATATAATCTTAGCATGTGGGAAGCAGAGGCAGGAAGATTACAAATTTGAGACCAGAATGATTTTCAACCAGTTTAGGGCTAGCCAGGACTGCATAGCAAAACCCATCTCAAAAAAGCCAAAAACAAAAAATAAATCAAACTGAAACCAAAACAACAAAAACCAGCTGAGGAGCTTTGGTAGCTGATGGCTATTGGGGAAAGAGAATCATTTGGGTAGAGGGAATGGCCACTGGTAGGCTGCTCACCCTCCAATGTGTGTCCCCACACTCATTTGCATCTATGGGCACTAGTTGGACTCAGGGGATCATTTTAAAACTAAAGAAAAAGAGTATATAAAGCTGGGACTGGGTCATGTTAGGGAGGATCATGGGGGAATTGGAGGAGGAAGAGAGGGTGAATATCATCAAAATATATACATGTAAAATCTGAGAATTAGTGTTTTTTTTTTCTTTTTTGTTTGTTTGAGGCGGGGTTTCTCTATGTAGCCCTGGCTGTGTACACACATACTCACACACAGTGAAGATATTCTCAATGAGGAATGTCATGAGTATCACCAGCCTAACACTGACTTACAGCAGGAGAGTTTTCAGGATACACAATTCCTCGTGCTTCCTCATCTCGGGCTATAAAAGAAATTAAATTTCACTGTATTATTGTTTGGTTTTTTTTTGAGACAAGGTTTCTCTGTAGCTTTGGTGCCTGTCCTGGAACTAGCTCTTGTAGACCAGACTGGCCTCAAACTCACAGGGATCTGCTTGTCTCTACCTTGCAAGTGCTGGGATTAAAGGTGTGTGCCACCACCGCTGGCTCTGTATTACATACTGTACAGCAAAACTAATAGACAAACTTACTTCTTTTTGGAAACAACCCCACTCACACACATTATTTGATAAGAGGCACATCTGAAACAAAATTAAGTGATCAAAGCCAGCAATGAGGAAGACTGACCTGGACTGACTTGTCACACTGTTTCTTAATGCCACTCGCATGGTGGTTAGAAACGGTGGTTTGGTGACATGAGCTTTACGGTAATATTCTCTACAATGGCTAATGAAAGACATGTAAAGGCTGTGACTTCAAAGCTTCCCTGGGAAACTTTATGCTCTGTTTAGACAATGATTCAGTCTAAAGGCATAATTAATGCTAATTACTTCTTAGCTTTCAGCCTTTTTCCTTTATTATTTCACATAAGCAATAAAATAAAGTCCAGTCACTTCTGGCTAAATGGACCAAAATGAAATGTTATTTGGCTAGAATCATCCAAGCCCTGGTTGAGGGCTGGCAAGATGACTCAGATGGTAAATGTGCATAAAAGTAAATGTGTACATGAAGTTATAATACATAGATGACATAGTGCTAAAGTGTGACTCTCCAATAGCATTTTAGACAGAGACAAGAAAATTATTCTGAACTACTAACATATTCAGCACACAGTAACATCTGAGTCAGCTTTCATGTTTACTTACTTTTTTAACCTTTTCGGTTGTTTGTTTTGGTTTGGTTTGTTTTTGTTTTTTTGAGACAGGGTTTCTCTATAGCTTTGGAGCCTGTCCTGGAACTAACTCTTGTACACCAGGCTGGTCTCGAACTCACTGAGATTCACCTGTCTATGCCTCCAGAGGGCTGGGATTAAAGGTGTGTGCCACCACCACCTGGCTTGGAATTGGAGTTATTATGGACAGTTGTGAGCCACTACATGGGTGCAGAGAACTGAACCAGGGTCCTCTACAAGACAGCAGATGTTCATAAACACTGAGCCATCTCTCCAGCCCCCCCTCCATGTTTTCTTTCTAACAAGGTTGGAAATGACAACTTAGCAGCCTCAGCTACCTCATCCTGTGTAGTACCCATTTGCCACCATTACCTATGAGCACAGTGGAACTAAGAGTTGGTGGTGTAGCTAACGAACTTGACCAAGACATATCAGGATCCACCTCAACTCCAAGACTTTCAGAAATGGGCTTGGGTGTCTGACCCTACAAAGAAAGACAACAGTTTAATGTACAGAAACACTGGTGACTATGTTTTTCATTCACACTTTATTTACCACATAATGCTAAGATCTGCAACTCTCGAGCTAAAGGGATGACACTGTCACATTCTCAACTTATATAATGGAAGTAATCTGAGCAGAACACTTACCTCCTCGATTTTTGGTGTAGAAAATAAACTTCCACATAATACTGGAAGTGAAAAAAACCCCACAAAGTTATTAGATTTTATTAACATTTCTACAACCTACAAGTAAAAACCCAGGGGGCTGAACTTAAGAGCACTGGCTGTTCTTGCAGAGGGCCTGGGTTCTAAGCACCTACAATAGGTGGCTCACAATCATGTATAACAGCAGTTCCCGGGGACCTAATACTCACTTTTGACCTCTGGACACCAGGCTTGCATGTTGTATACATACGTACACATAGGCAAAACACTCAAACAGATAATTTAAAAGTAAATAAAGTCTTAAAAGACAATAAAAATAAGAACCTTTGCAGTGCTCATACCTGGCTTTTCTCTTTGTGGTACAACTTCTGTGCATCGCAGAGGAAGAGGGCTAGACAAAGTGAAACAATGGCATCAGCTTAAAAGGAGAACAGCAGTAGCAAAGAGATCATTCTGTACTGAGGTTTTATGGTTGGGAAGACAAGAGTTTGTTATGCAGCCCAGGCTGGCCTCACACTGTGACCCAGCTGCCTCAGGTTCTCTGGTGCTAAGATTTTCAGAGTGGGTTACCAGACCTGGCTCAAAGTAAACGTTCCTAACATAAAAAGTACCAGTTGAGGAATTTATTACACATTATTTAAAAACAAGTTCGTCCAGGATATACTCAGCCATAGCGATCTGGATGACGGTTTATTTCTGAGACAAACACATGCAAGAGAACATTTTGTTTAAACACATTCTAACAGGAGGTGAGCATGATGGGTCATGAGAGTCCCCAGCCTCGTGGGAGGCTAAGGCTGGAAATTCTGCAGTGCGAAGTCAGCCTGGACTGCAGTGTGAGACGAGGCCTTGAAAACAAATAAAACACATGTCTGTAAGTCCTTATAAAATATACACCAGGGGCTGGAGAGATGGCTCAGAGGTTAAGAGCATTGCCTGCTCTTCCAA
>LOEQ01001245.1:239500-249995 GCA_001685075.1 Bramus lutescens
ACTTCACAAGCTCGCGCGAAAAGCCCGCTCTGGGCCCGTGACGTCATGACTCGGCGACGCAGGGTTGCAGTGCGAGCGCCGCCCGGAAGTCAAGGGAGCGGATTACTCTGTCGCTGTTCCCGGCGGTCTCAGGGCCTCCCTGATTAGCCCGCTTCCCACCGAGTGGAACGCTCGCCCATCCGCAGCACTCAGAATCCCCGACATCTTTTCTACCCCTCGAGCTCACGTTGGTCTCTGCGCCTTAAGGACAACATGTGGGCGGGTCTCTTGTGACTTCTTTCCTTCTTGATGTGGGTTGTGAAGGGACTCTGGCCATCTCTAGCGTAGCAAAGCAAACAGGTCTCTGGCCGGCCTCGCCCTCCTCCCCATTTCCCTCTCTTTGCCTTCTTCCCAAAGTCGCCCCGCCCTGCTTTCCACTTTTAATTTGGCTCTTTTAATTGATTTATTGAGGGCGGATGGTAGAACTTGGCTTGGGGCGTAATGCCACCAGGTTGGATACAATTTTAGAATACGATCACCATGTTTTGTCAGACTTAGGGAAACTGAGCTAGCAAACTAAAACATAACCTCAGCCCTGAATTTACAGGGTAACAAGCCCAGTGCATCGCGGCTTACTTTGAGTTTATTGTTTTGACCTTAAAAAGCCTTCAGTTGGACTCAGCAAGTGATATTTTAGAGGGCCTTGCTTCTAGAACATGCTTACACAGTAAAAAGTTCTACTTGGATTAGAAAAAGGATGCCCTGGGTTTGGAGAATATGCCTCAATAGTAGTGATTTTTGCAGAGTCCTTGGTTAAATACTCAGCACTACAACAAAGACTGCTGGGAAAAGCCTGCTTGGCTCACTGGTATCATTGTGTCTAGTAATCAGTCATCCTTCGTTGTAGCAGGAAGCCTCACTAATGTAAAAACAAATGAACAAGCCCAGCACACACCTTTAATTCCAGCACTTGGGAGGCAGAGGCAGACGGATCTTTGTGAGTTCGAGGCCAGCGGGTCTTTGTGAGTTCGAGGACAGCCTGGTCTACAAGAGATAGTTCCAGGACAGGTTCCAAAGCTACAGAGGAACCTTGTCTTGAAAAAAACAAAAACCCTAAAACTTTTGATGTAGGTCTAGTAAGCAAAGAAGAGGTGTGTGTGGTATTATCTAATAATAGACTATTATTTACTAAATGTTTCTTACTATAAAATGTTCTATAAAAAATATGTATAAAATTGTCCAGTGAGTCAAAATTCCTCAAGTCGTTAACTAGCCTGGTTAATCGCAAGTTTGAGTTCGTATCCATTTGACTTCATGTATTTCCCTTGTGAAATCTGCATTGACCCTATAAATAATTAGGACTGGAGAGATAGATGGCTGAGCAGTTAAGGACACTGGCTGCTTTTCCAGAGGTCCTGAGTTCCCCAGCACCCACATGGTGACTCACAATGGGATCTGATGCCCTCTTGTGGTGTGCAGGTCTACACAAAGACAAAGCACACATACATAAAATGATATACATACATAAACATAATAATAAATTTCTGCTTAGAGGCAGATGGTGGTGCTGCACACTGGGGGCAGAGGCAGGCAAATCTCTGAGTTCAAGGCCAGCCTGGTCTATAGCAGCGAGTTCCAGGACAGCCAGAGCTACACAGAGAGACCCTGTCTCAAAAAGCAAAGCAAAACAAAAAGATTTGCTTAAAANAAAAAAAAAGGTGCTTTCCTCTCTGGGGAAGTTGGAGGAGAGAGGTGTCTCACTAAGATGGAGCAGTTGGGGTAATGAGAACTGGTAACACGCTTCACCTGAAAGATGTTCCGTTATCGCACACTCCTGGCCCTCCCCAGCTTGTGACTATGTTCCTTGTTCTCAGCACAAGGAGCCTCACAGCCACTGCACCTCTGCCATACTCTGTATCTTTGAGTTCAGTTGCTCAACTTGTTTACTACCAAGAATTACAGGATTCGATTCACTAATTGTTTTCCAGTTATCATTTTCATCCATAAATATATAGAATGTGCACCACATCTTGATGCTCATATATACTGTGAATAATGAATATAAGTCACATAGTTAGCATAGCACACCCTCACATAGTGGCCTTCTGTATATTCTGTGTATAGGTGTGTGACAGAGAGTACCAAATCTATTCTCTTAGCTAATCTCAATCTAGTACAGTATCGTATGAGGGAGAATTCCTAGGAAAAGGCTGGCTCTACAAAAGCTGTTGATTAAAACACAATGACCATGGAGGGTTTGGAATAGTGCAGGTCCAGAGCCTAATTAAAATTTATTTCATGCTGTCATTAGTTCCCTAAAGATGTATTCTTTGCCAACCTCTGTGGTGTGGGACCTAATATCCTAATGAACATGTTAAAAAAAAAACTACCAAGCAAAGATCCAAAAATGCTATCAGATGGCATCTGAGGCTTGTAGCTGAGATCTCTCCTGGTTTGTAACCCATCTCTCTGGTATTTGTACCAATGTATATTTTTTGGTTGTGAGCCTAGCCTTGAATGGCTGGGTCATTTCTTCAGTCACATCTATGCATTTTTTCCAAATGCTTTGATTTATGACTTTTTGTTCTGTAACTGTAGATACCTCATGAAACAGCCTCCACATTGAAACACAGAATTTGGGGTAGCCTAAATCCTCGTTTCTGGGCCATGATGACTCAAATTTGCCTCCCGAATAAACTCCCATTTGTTTTGAGGTAAGAGCTGTGTTTTTACAGTGACAGTCATTAACTACAGTCATCACACTAGGTTTACTCGTCCCACCTAACTGCATCTTTATGCCTTTTGACTAACACTGCCCCCACTGGTGATTGTGTATTTGAGTTCCTTAGATTTATATATGAGATCACATCATGTTTTTTTTTTTTTGTCTAGCTTATTGCACTTAACATAATGTCCTCCAGGTCCATCCAGAACAAAAACAAGCAAGCAAGCAAGCAAGCAAGCAAGCAAGCAAGCAAGCAAGCAAGCAAGCAAGCAAAGCAGCATTTGGATATATAGTCAAGCTGGTCTCAAACTTGTGAGTCTCCTGCCTCAGCCTTCTAGGTTCTGGGATTACAGGACCTGCAGCACCACAACTAGTTTCTCTTTTTGTTTAATGACTAAATGAAATCCCCATAGATGACAGTTTCTTTACTCACCTGATACTTAGGCTACTTCCATAGTTTGACTCTTGGATGAATACAAGAGTACAGGATCTCCTAACGTCTTGATTTCACTTTCTTTGAGTATACATACAAACAGCAGGATTGCTAGGTCATCTGGTAGTTATAATTTTTTCTAAAGATTTGCTTATTGCCGGGCAGTGGTGGCACATGCCTTTAATCCCAGCACTCGGGAGGCAGAGGCAGGCGGATCTCTATGAGTTCGAGGCCAGCCTGGTCTACAAGAGCTAGTTCCAGGGAAGGCTCCAAAGCTACATAAAAACCCTGTTTCAAAAAACCCCCAAAAAAGATTTGCTTATATATTTTTAAAATTATGTATGTATATGTGTGTCTATGCATGTGAGTGCAGGTTACAGGCCAAGGAGGGTGTCAGGTAGTCTGGAGCTAGAGTTCCAGGTGTTTGAGAGTCCCTCAATGTGGCCTGGGTGCTGGGAACTGAAGTTGGCAAGAATACTCCACACTCTTAGCCACTGAGCCGTCTCTCTTGCCCTCCTATTTTTAAGTCTTGAGGCAGCTCTGTGTTGTTTCCCCTAATACTTGTACTAATTTACATTCTCACCAGCTAATGCCAGATCAACAAAATAGTCACCAAGAGAATACATGAGCGAAATAGTTAATTAAAGCCTGCTGAAGACAGAAATGAAAATCAGCCTTGAGAAAAAAAAATCTGAGAACTGCAAATTGAAAAAGTAGGAAAACAATTAGTCACACGGATAGCTCTCTCTTCAATTAGGGAACTGCGGGGAGGGTGCAGGGGTCAGCTCTCACTCCGTAATAAATGAAGAAACCTGGGTGACCCGAACCAGATCTACAAGGAAGAAGAGACAGGTGAGGGCGGAAAGCAAACCAAGAACCCAAACTCCAGGAGGAAACTACCCCAATGGAGCACGTTGTCAGAGTTCCCTATGGCTTACACCAAGGTTATGGGGTCACACAGCCTCTGAACCACCCTAGCCTCTGGGGACCCTGTAAACAGCAAGACTGGAGTAACCTGCGTCCTCCTGTTTTCCTGGCCAGGCCAGTGCCTTTGGTACCAGCAAATGCCTCTGAGTCCTGCATGTATCCTTATAAGAGGGCTCAACTTCAGGCCATTCTCACCCAGATGAACCCCAACCTGAGCCTACGGCTATGCAAGGCCAACACTAAGGAGGTGGGCGTACAGGTGAACCTTCGGGTGGACAGGTCGGTGCAGTGCTCACTGGGGCCTCAGACCCTACACAGCAGCTTCCTCTCGAACAGAAGCTGCCTCAGGAAGCCTGCAGAGATTTACCAGAGGGCCTTGATCCAGCTACCTAAGGATGAGGAAGACAGAGGAAGCCAAGAGCTTGAAGGACCTGCAGAGGCCAGTCAGTTGCTGCCACCTACGTCGAGGCCGGATGGTAACAAGCAGGAGAGCTTCCCACAGCTGAAGGAAGTCGGGGAGGAAGACACCCCCAGGTCTGGGGACAGGAAAAGCAAGCTGGTATGTGGAAACGCAGACACACAGTCCACTTGGGAAGCTCAGCTTCCAGCTGCATGGTAGCTTCTTCCTCCTCAAGCCCTCACCAGCACCGTCCTTCCTCCTTCCGTTTCCAAAGCAGTAAGTCTGTCTCATTTCTGCCTTTCCTTTGGTGAGGAAAGTGGAGTTTTGTAGGTGACAGCTGACTGAATTAGTGGAGCCGCATAAAGAATAGCTGAAAGTGAGGCCCAGGCAGTGAACTGTTTCATTTAGGCTATCCATTAGGAGATGAGGAGCTAGATCCCACCCTACCCCACCCCTGTTGGTAATAGACTCCCGTTTCTCTTCATTTTTCAGTTTTTGGAACCAAAATACGGCTATTTTCACTGTACAGATTGTAACACCAGATGGGAGAGTGCATACGTGTGGTGCATCTCTGGTACCAATAAAGTAAGCAAACCTGGGGAAGGGGCGCTGAGGCCTGGAAGGCACAGGTGTTAGTGGGAGATGGTGGTTTCTACTTCTTCACCTCGGCATCCTTGCTGACAGGCAGTCTTGGTGAATCTTAGTGACACTCCCATTGAGTGTGAACAGCAATGTCTAAATAAGTAACTAAATATGTTACCAGGAGCGGTAACATGTACCCTCATAACTGCAGCACTTGAGAGGGCAAAGATCAGGTCCTGACCAGCTTAGGCTACATAAAAAGTTCTTTACACACATCTCAAAAACAAACAAGCTGGCACAGCTTTAGTCCCAGCACTTGAGAGACAGCTGCAGGCAGATCTGTGGGTTCGAGGCCTGGTTTACATAGTGAGTACCAGGACAGCCAGAGCTACATAGTGAGACCCTGTCTCAAAAGAGAATAAGATAAAAACCTCTCCAGTGTCTAGGAGAAGAACAGGCTGGAGAAATGGGGACTCTGGAGCTGGGTGTGATAGACAGGCCTGCAGTCTCTGCGCTTGGGAAGTAGAGGCAGGCAGAGGTCATGGTAAAGGCCAGTCTGGGCTACATTAGATCCTACCTCAGAAAACAAGGCCAAGCTCCTCTTCTTGTACCGGGGTCCTATAATATACTCCTTTCTCAACAACAAATAAACGTCTTCCGATAGGAGCCGTGCAGACCAAAGTGCAGTGTGGTAATAGGTTCAATGACGCTTGTGGCTTGGAAGCAGTGCAGAAATGAGACAGAAGTGGGGGATTAGCCTGTCTAACGCACCACATCCTGATGTCCAAATAAGACATAAAATAAAGCAGTAGTTCTTAACCTGTGTGTCACGACCCCTTTGGCTGCGAAACCCTTCATGGGTTGCCTAAGACCATCAGAAAACACAAGTATTTACATTAGGAGTTTTAACAGCAGCAAAAGTTTATGAAGTAGCAATGAAAATAATTTTATGGTTAATTTTATGGTTAGGGGTCACCACAGCATGAGAAACTGTAGCAAAGGGTCACGGTGTTAGGAAGGTTGAGAACCACTGCGTTAATGTAACAGAAAGGACAGGCATGGTGGCATTTGGAGGCAGAGAAAAGCCTATCTCTGCAAGTTTGAAGCCAGCTTGGTCCTACATAGCAAGTTCAGGGCAGCCAGGGCTACACAGTTGAGATTTTATTTATTTTTTTTATTTTCAATAAAAAAAGAAAACCAGAGATATTGCTAAGTAAACCAGGGAGAAAATGTTCAGGAGACAATGCACAAAGCCTAGAACATAGACAATGCTGATGCGTAGTCATAAGGAACTAAATGCAAGTGGAAAGTTAGATATTTCAGGGCAAAATGACTGGGACAAAAGGAGGAATTGGCCCACACACTGACCAAACCTAGTAATTGCTGCGTTCTATGGAGTACCTGCTATGGGTCTCTCTGTGTTGCTGAATAGTCATCAGAACTATAAAAAAAGGAATGCTAGCTCAATTTTACAAGTCAAGGAAATTGTAAGTGACTGATGGAACTCAGAGTTTAAAACCTCAAAGTATGTGGGGCTGGGGAGAGATGGTTCAGTGGTTAAGAGCACTGACTGTTCTTCCAGAGGACCCGGGGTTCAATTCCCAGCACCCACATGGTAGCTCACACCTGTCTGTAACTCCAGTTTCAGGGGAGCAAATACCCTTATGCAGACATACAGGCAAAAACCCAATAAGCCGGGCTGTGGTGGCGCATGCCTTTAATCCCAGAGGCAGAGGCAGGCAGATCTCTGAGTTCAAGGCCAGCCTGATCTACAAGAGCTAGTTCCAGGACCGGTACCAAAGCTACAGAGAAACCTTGTCTAAAGAAAATACCCCCCCAAAAAAACCCACCAATGCACATAAAATGAAAATGAATAATTAAAAAAATAGGAATTCAAGTATATGACTGGAGGATAGGCTCATTGGTTCAGAGGACTGGGTTTAAAAAAAAAAAAGAGGGTTTGAGTCCTAGCACCCACATTGTGACTCATAACGATCTGCAGCTCCAGTCCCAAGGGATCTAAAGCCTTCTCCTGGCCTCTTCTGGGTCATGTTCATGGTGCACAGAAATACAGGCTGGCAAACAAGGCAAACAACAACAACAACCACAACAAAAATAAATCTCTCAAGAGTAGAGGTTCTATACAAGACAAGCAACGTAATAAAGTGATGGAACAGATTGTATCAAAAGAGCTGGGGGCGGGGCTGGAGAGGTGGCACGTCACTTAAGGGCTCTCACTGCTCTTACAGACACTGACATGGCAGATAACAGCCACTTGTCATTCTGGTTCCAAAGGGATCCGGTGTCCTCTTCTGACCTCTGTGTGTACTGCACACACTCAGTGTACATACAAACTTTCATACACCAAATTTTAAGTAAAAAGTATGAGCAAATTATCTTAAAAGAAACACAACCACTAGGGACCTAGAAAATGTATGCATATAACAGCTTGTATTAAAAAAAGCCAATTTCTCTTTAGGTTTATTTCAAACAACTCTGTTGCAAGTGCCAAAGGAAATTTAATCCTTACCGAGTAGAAGCAATCCAGTGTCAGGTAAGTGCACAGAAAGCTTTGACTCCATCACAAAGTGTTTGGATCTTACAGACCCAGGTCTTGGCATGGGGATACTCGGTCTTCTGTATATGTGAATGCTTAGATTATTATAGGAAAAAGAATAAAGGCATAAATTCCATTAATTTTTTTTGGAGAGAAAGAGGGGGAAGATCCACTCTTTTAAGTTTCCTTGTGTCAGGCATGAGCCTTATGACTATAATGCAGCAGATTCGGGAGTTCAAGGCTAGTCTGGGCTTCTTGGTGCTCTTTCTCAATAACCAAAACAAACCAGAAAGCTGCCTTCTGTAGTGTGCTTATGCACGGTATCTTTGGAACATCTCCCTTTTGATGGTTAGCCATCAAAATGCTAGGCCATTTTGCGTGCATTGTTTCCATGGCCTGAATTAACCCTTGTGAAGATGTTCCCATTCTGCAGGCCACAATGTCAAGTTCAAGTAAGATGTGGTAGGTTGCCAGGGGTCAGATTTATAGCTTAAATCTTGATTGGATGTCATGTCATCTTCAAGGTTTGGAAAGTCTCTGAGTTTAGGTGACTTTCTATTTTATTTTTTTTTAGTTTGGGTGTGGTCTGTGTGGAATCTGAAACTGTGGAAAGGAAAACTGTCTTGGTTCAACATGAAGAAATTTTGTAGTCAGGAAGGTTTGGGTTAGAAAGAAGGCTCAGTAGTTAAAAGCGCTGGCTGCTCTTCCAGAGGATTTGTGTTTGGTTCCCAGCTCCCATGTTAGGAGCCTTACAACTGCCTGTAAATCCAGATTAAGGGGATCCTCTACCCTCTTCTGGCCTCTATTGCACCCGTAGGCATATATGTACATACACACACAGATTCACACACATACACATAAATAAAATTAAGCAAATCTTTCTTTTAAAGGTTACTGTGATAAGAGAGCTTACTAGGGCTTGAATCCAAGGTGCAAGCTAGGCAAGTGCTCTGCCCTTGAGCTACACCCTCGTCCAAAGAGCCATTTATTTTTAGACTCCTTCACTTACAATATGTTCTTCTTTGGTTGACCCCTGGGACTGGAAGGGGTAGATCATGCCCAAGGCAGCAGTGGCAATAGCCGTGTGTGTATGTGTAGGGTTGTGTATGTATAGGGTTGTGTGTGGGTCAGGTTACCACATCAAAGGTTTTCAAGTTTTTGAAAATGAAATGAACTGGTGACAAAGTGGTTACAAGAAATCCAAGAAAGCCAGGCAGTAGTGGTCACACCTTTAATCCCAGCCCTCAGGAGGCAGAGGCAGGCAGATCTCTGTGAGTTCAAGGTCAGCCTGGTCTACAGAGTCAGTTCTAATACAGCCAGGGATACATAGAGAGACCTGGTCCTAAAGAACAAAAACAAAACAAACTTTGAGATCTTTGCTGGAAATTTTAGTCTCTTTTCCTTCAACATATTAATCATTGTTGTTCGTTGATTTTTGAGATTATTTCACACCATAGTCTAAGCTGGTCTGGAGCTCATTATGTAGGATAAATTGACCTTGAATTCATGGGAATCATCCTGTCTCTGACTCCCAAGTTCTGGGTTTATAGCTGTGACCTATAAATCCATGCCCAACAAGGATAATTATTTTATTTTGGTTTTTTTTTTGAGATAAAGTTTACTGTGTTGCCCTGGCTGTTCTGGAATCCACTCTGAAGAGCAGACTGGTCTCAAACTCAAGAAATCTGCCTGCCTCTGTCTCCCCAATGTGTGAGCCATCATCATTTGGCAAGAATAGTTATTTTCATATAATTTGAAAAAAATTTTTTGAGACAGTGTCTTGGCTTCCTGGAATTCGATCTGCCAGCCTCTGCCTCCTGAAATGCTGGGATTAAAGGCGTGTAGCACAACTCCCATTTTAAGCATAGTTATTTTAAATTTAGTGTCAGATAAATTCATTAACTTGTCCTCCCATGGGGCTGTTGCTCTCCTCTTGGTGTGTCAAGCTTGTTGTTTTGTCTCCTCATAGGCATATTTATTTATCTTGTTTGTGTTTTGAGACAGGGTTTCTCTGTGTGGCCCTGGCTGTCCTGAAACTTGCTCTGTAGACCAGGCTGGTCTCGAACTCACAGAGATCCACCTCTGCCTCCCAGGTGCTGGGCTTAAAGGCATGTACCACTGTCATCTGGCTATGCCTAGTTATCTTTGATTGTGTGCTAGCATTGCGTGTGACAATCTGTAGTGCTAACTTGTGGCTTAGGGCAGCGTCTTCTTCCAGAGAGGATTTGTGCCCGCTTCTCACAGGCAGATAGACACTAGCAATTTCAGACGATGCATGTTTTCCACCCATGGCTGATCTGTTTTGAAACAGAGCTTCAGATCTGTGATGGCAGGCTTAGTTTTGGTTAATCCTTTATTCAGTAGGTATGGTCCTGGGTCCCTAGTCCAGCTCTGAGCTGCTGAGGGCAGTGCTCTTTCACTCTGGTGTACCCCTTTATCCCTGTCCCTTTGTTAATCTCCTTTCCAGTTTCCTGTACTCTCCCCTCATCTAGAACTGACAGGTACTGTTCCATATGGCGAATCTGGTAGCCTCTTTGGTGACAGGTGTTCGCCCCACTCTAAAGTCAGTACTGTAAGATAGTATCGGAGCTAAGTCCCAGAGTTTGATGAGATCATCTTGTTGATCTACAGTCTCACTATGTAGCCCTGAACGCCTGGAGCTCACTCTAGAGGTGACGTGAACTTCAACTCAGAGCTCTGCCTGTCTCTACCTCCAGCGTTCTGGGATTAAAGGCATGTGCTACCACCACTGCTGGGCCTTAATATTTATTTTTATCTTGTTTATATGAGTTTTGTCTACAGGTATGAATGTGTACTATGGCCGGGCGGTGGTGGTGTACGCCTTTGATCCCAGCACTTGGGAGGCAGAGGCAGGCAGATCTCTGTGAGTTC
>LOEQ01001246.1:9163-21764 GCA_001685075.1 Bramus lutescens
CAGACCTGGGCCAGCCGAGCGTAAGGAGCCCCGCGACTGTCAAAACAAGAGGAGCCTCGGGCACTCACAAGGGGACAAGGGGACTGCCTCTAGGAAATTTAGGGAGGGCTTGTGATTGAAGAGAGAGAAACGGGAGGGGACAGCTCTCCTTTGTCTTCTCTCGGGTTACATCATTTTCTAATTAGGCATAAAATTGTGTTCATACACTGCTACTGCGGCCTTCATAAACATCGTCATTATGGTTCATAAGAACGCCATTGTGGGGAGGCCATCCCAAAATAGAAAGCGCTGGGGAGAGAGAAGCCTGGAGCCCAGGAGGCTGGGCTTTGTCCTCCCCTGGGAGAAGATGGATGGCCAGTGTCATAGAGATGATGACTTGAAACTCTTAAATTGTCAGAGGAGGGAGAATCTTTATCAGCCCTCAGCGCTGCTGGAAAATTCTAGAGACAGCCGCCGCCGATGGGTCTTGGTTGGGAAAGGAAGGGTGACTGGGTTTGCCAGGCAGGTTGGAGCCTGAGGTAGGGTAGTGGCTCCGAGTCTGACGCGGGTAGGAAGAGGCAAAGTACAGGGTAGTCAAGCCCCCATGGCCTCTTTCTTGGGTGCTCACAGACTTCAGGGGGTGGTCACCTGTCCTGAGCTTAGCTTCCTTCCCAGTTGCATACCCAAGGCTGACTGACACCCTTGCACAGCCAGAGAAAAGAGAGGGGCAGAGAACCCCCGAACAGCTGAGGGCTATACCAGGCAGGGACAATTGTTTCCATTATTAGGGGCCGAGGCTCAGACCCAGGCCTCTGCTCTGTTGGGGGGCGCCTGGCTAACTGGATGGAGATGGATGGAGGCGCCCTGAGCCCGCACGCCCCGGCGTCTTGTCAGACCGGGGGCAATTACTGTCCCGCCAGGATGGACACATTGCCCGCCACCCTGACCCCAGCACGAGGGCCCACTGGCTGCCTGTCCTGCTACTGCGTTTTCCCCTCGCCTTTACAATAACCCTACATGACATAAGTAACTCCCTGTGCTTGGCCGCATTTGCTTGAGCGCCTTAATTCACACACACACACACACACACACACACACACACACACACACAATTAGCTGTTATGTTCTCTTTTTTTCCCTTTAAAAACCGAAAAGATTTGGAAACTACAAATTCCAATCTATCTTGTCTGCCTCTAATGTGGGTTCTGATGCATCTTGGAATTCATCTTTCTATAACAAAAATCATTTCGCTTCTGCCTCTGCCAGGGTAGGGTTCTGCTTGCTTGTACCGAGGCTCTTTCTGGTGTCTTTAGTTTTGATGCTTCATCCAGGTAGTGGTGAGGTCTCTAAAACCTTCTCTGTGGGCAGAGGGGTGGGTGGGGTGGGCTTTAGCCCTAGTGCTGGACAGTGGAGCAAGGTCACACCTCTTCTTGGTTTGGGCTTGTCAGAGAGTGCAGTCTGTTCAACCAGGCCACCCGGCAGGAAATGCATATGTCTTCCTGACTTGATCTGGTCAGGGGTGGGCAAGGGCTGGGACACTGCCAGACCATTGTGCAGTGGGTTGCCAGGCGCCAAGACTGGAGAGAGTCCATAGTGGTGAGAGGAGGAGAATGATTCCCAACATTCTAGGAAAAAAAAGGTCTCTCTAGTTGGGGAGACCTGGGGATGTCAGAGCTAACTTTGCTCTGCGAGGTACCCTCTGGATGATGATGGCAGGTAATAGTATANGCTTCCTGCCAGTCACCTCCTGCCTGGCCAGGATGAGGGGCAATTTAAGAACTTAAGAGATGGAAGGGCTCCTAAAGGTCTGGTGTAAGAGCGACTTCTAAGTGTAAAGTTACAGAAAGCCCCCACCATGCACACACACACACACACACACACACACACACAGAGCTTTAGCTGAGGGGTTGGATGTCCTCTCCTTTTAGAGAAGTTTGTGAAAAGGCTTGGCTAGGCTTCCTTAGAGTGAGCTACTCTGTTGAGCTTGAGTCCTGCTGCCCTCCTAGGCTCCCCTTGCAGCTGTAGCTGCTAAAGCTTTGACATAACCGCTGTATCAAAATCAACACAGCACAAAACAACAAACGGACGATAATCTCCAGATTCCACAACGTCAGCTCATTTTTCTTGGGCTGTGCTTGCTTTATTTTTATGGAAGAAAATGCCATGCAAATGTCCAAATATGCTGAGTCTATAATTCTAGTGCTTGGGAAACTGAGGCAGGCAGGTTTAGAAATTCCTAGGCTACATAGTGAGTTCTAGCCTGGGCTATTGTGAGTTTTTTGTTTGTTTGTTTGTTTGTTTGTTTGTTTTAGAGCAGAACAGTAAAAACACAAATAAATAAACAAATATTCAACTACCTGGAACATAGTCTTCACACTGTCTTTGTCCATGTCATTGTAGGTAGGTGTAAACCAGTAGTGACTCAGCGATTAATGTCCCTAGTTCCATTTATTCATTATTGGTCATTAGTCGTCCTTTAAATAATCCCACAGATGTTCTCTGATAGCTCCATATGAAATACAAAAGGAAAGAATTCTCTGCATTGAAGGTACTTGTTCCCTTAGGAGAAAACTTCCATATGGAAGTTTTCCAGTATATGTGAAAATCATGCGAATGATTTTCAGTGTAACCTCACTGTGGAACCCCAAGATGCAGGCTTAATCTGACCTGGCCCATTTCTGACTTAGGGCCTAGGTGAGGGATGGAAAGGCTCTGGGCCTCCGGAGTGTGCTCTATGGGATGATGGTGTAGGAAAGGGTTCATGCTTGAGAAGTCTCCTTAAGTTCTCTAGAGACATTAAAGGATGGAATGTTCACCAGCAAACTGTGGGAGAGCATCAACGTGCCTCCAACAGGCTTCAGGAAGATATCATCTTTCTGATTGTGCTTCTGAACTCCAGATTATAGAGGACAAGGCACAAGGAATGTGTAGGAGGTACTCACTACAGATTAGGAATCTGACTGTCACAGCAGAAATTTAGCTGACTTACTTACTCTTTGTGAACCAATTTCATGTCTCCTACACATAGGCCATTATCTGTCTGTGTGATGGGACTGAGGCAGGCAGATCTCTGCCAGGTTACATAGTAAGATCCTGTTTCAAAACCAAAAACCAAAACAAAACAAATTACTTGCCTTTTTGCAAAATAGCTCTAATGTCAATTTTGATAATGTGTGCAATCTAGTGAACATCATGGCAATTAAAAATACAAATAACAATCCAGAATTCTACCTTCTGACTGTCTAGAGGAAATATATATTTCCCCTTTCCTTAATTTTTTTAAAAATTGATTTTAGTTTTGTGTGTGTGTGTGCGTGCACACACACACACACAAACACACACACATGTGATACAAGTACCCATGGAGTCCAGAAGAAGGCATTGGTCCCTGGGTTTGGAGTTGCAGGTGGCTGTGAACTTCTCTATGTGGGTTCTGGGGATGGATCCCCGTCTTCTGGGAGAGCAGAATGTGCTCTCACAAGGGTTAAGCCATCTCTCCAGCCAGATAATCTCTTTCTTGTGGGATTTCTTTTTTTCCCCCCTTGTAGTTCTGCAGGAATTAGGGAATACTGTCTTGGGCAGGAGCTTGTCTCAAATTGGAATATTCTAACACTTGCTGTGTATCAGGATAGCACAGTTTCTTCTTGGAATTCAGCATCTATTGTGGCTCCCAAAGAGAGGATAAAGTCTTGGGGAGATGTAGCATACAGAAATACTGCTCCAGTCAGCTTTACTGAACTTGAGAATCTGCTATTTGGAGTTTCATTAGAAATAAGATGTATTATAGACAAAGTGAGAAGAGTGAGAAGCTTTTGAAGTTGTTTAGCTGGTGCTCTGTTCTGGAAAAAAAAAAACCATGATTTTAGTCTCAGTAGGAAGACAACTCCATCTATTCTACTCCTTCTACTCATAGGATGCTCCTTGCAAGATATTGTTAGCTCTCTTGGATGAGAGAAACAGAGTCAGTTTCCTAAGAAGCTTCACCTCTTTGCTGAAATGGAGGGAGAGCCAATGGGTTCTGAGAGAAAGAACCTTGGCAAGTCTGTGTATCAGAAAAGAAAGCTTGAAGGAGGAGGAAGGGGATGGGTGGGGACCCAGGCCCAAGGAAGAGCAACCCAACTTTCTCCTGGAAGCAAAAAGCTTATAAGGCCACTGGTCTCGGGTTTTCATCCTGTGTGGCCTGTGGAATTCATCCATCAGGTTCTCAACTAAGGAGGCTGCCTTTCCTTTCATTCTCTTAACTTTCGTGATAAATGTTAGCGACCCGATCCTATCTATTATGGTGCCATTATCACAGAATGTTGACTGAACTGGTTCTTTTATCTTCATTATGGAGCTGCCTCCCTTGCAGATTTATGCATTTTTAATATTAAATTCTTTGTTTGAGCCTATTCTCTTGTTGACTTTCATTGACCCCCCCCGACCCAGTCCCTAATACTTTCCCATATTTAATATTGAAACATTTTTTTTTCTCCGTGTTCCACTTGGGCTTTGTTGCCATTCGTTTGACGGCTGTCCCTAATGGCCTGTGCTGTTTGCTATGTTCTTGAACTTGGTGGGGTCACACATTCTTAAACAGTGATGTTCTATGAATGTCTACCCTTGCTGTCCAGCTAAGTTGCTCCGTGTCACAAGCGCTGCCCTTTTCTCCGCCCCTAACTACCAACTGCCCCTAATCACTTAAACAAACACCTTCCTAGTGGAGGCTCAGGCCCCCGGAGCCTTTTGGGTTTTGTTTAGCAGACGCTAATGTTCTGCCTGGCCCACCGGCGGCTTGGCCCCACTGACCTGGTACATCGCAGTTCTCCTTGGAGCGCGGCCTTGTCCAGCGCCCCCTGGGCCAAAGGCCAGGGTCTGGGCAAGACTGAGCAGCTGCCTGAGGTGACCGCAAAAAGATATCAAGGGCCGACTTTAGCTTGGAGCAGGCAAATGAACGTATTCATCTCCCTGCCCCACCCCTCCCCCAATCCACCAACCCCATCTACTGCGGGACTAGGGACAAGACAAAGGGAAAAATATTAGGAAGAGGAGTGGGAGAGGCTAATCCCGCACCAGAAATCTTAGCTCCCTTCTTGGGGGCCGTCTGTTCAGTTTCACAACACTTACAAGAGCAATTTCCAGAATTGAAGTTGCCTGGTGTTTTGATTCTTCCGTTGCCTGTGCATTTGTGCCCCGAAGGTCCCTTCCAAATGGATACTAATTGTGGGGGCTGCACGCTGCTGGCTGCTCCAATGCCCCAGGGCCCCGAGGACCTGCTTCTCAAAGCCTTAATTGACAAGGACCTGTCTGTATTTAGGAGCAGCTGGTCCAGAGCGTTGGCACATCAGTGCAATCTTAACGCAGCATCCCTAGCCCCGAGGAGGATGAGGGTAAATGTGGTTAAAATGAAGGAAGATTTATAGCCCGCCCCCTTGGGTAATAGAACAGAAGACAGCTCCCAAGATTTTCCCCTATGAGGGGGTTCATTCATCAGCTCCCGGGCCTAGTAACCTCACAGGAGGCTCGATCTCGCTTTTATTGCTAATGGGGGAGGGGAGGAGAACAATTAGGCAGGTGACAATCTCTCATTACAGGACATAGCCCCCTAAACCGGACGGAAATTTGGCTCAGTAAGACCGCAGTCTTCTTGTTTCTGAGGGATCCGGCGCCGGTGCCTCTTTGCCTGGGTCTGGCTCTGGGTTATTGGTGGCGCCGCAGGCAGCCTGAGAAGAGAGCAGAGGGCGCTCTGGCTGCCCTTCCCCGGAACAGGGAGGCTTTTAGAGTCCTTTGCGACTCCTCGGGACGTTTCAAAGTTCCAGACTGTGGGTGGAAGGGGTGCTCATATAGATCAGTTTCTCCCTGATGCGCCCCAGCGGATGCAACGGGCTCCCCACCTCTCGGACTGCACGCTGCGAGCGTTTCTGAGACCTGCTCCCTCGGTAGACAACGCCATTCAGCCGCTTACAAAGAAGGTTGATTGGTTCAACAGGAAGCTGGTTTTGTTGCGATGTGTGGGAAATACTTTGATGTCCGCCTGGTTCGCACGTGTGAACAGGGATAAAGGGGTTTGGGCATCTTCATTGAAATTTCAAGTTTTTAAAGCAGAAATTCCCTAAGTTTTGCCTGTTTTTCTCAACATTTTCTTTTTCTTTCTTTCTTTTTTCCTGCCTTCAGGAACAATGCCAACATTGAAGCCCTCGGTTGGAGTCTGCACAGTTGGAGATCTTTGGTGCTGTTAAGACATCTTTGGATTTCATCAATCAAACTGACTGCAATTTTCCATAAAAACCCTGAATTTGGGTCAGAAAGTGGGCAAAGTAGATAAAGATCATTCGAGCTGTCTTATAAGATGATAAATAGATATCCTTTCAGGCCAACAATGCTAAAGTGCAGTTTTGTGATTCCCTTCCATGGGCCGTGAATGCAGTGAGTCGAAACGATTTATACATGTTTTCCCATGGTTTAGGGGGTGTCTTTACATACTTGTCAAAAGTAGTCTGACCTTTCCTCTGCTGAGTTGCTAAGTGTGTTAGTGGCTTTGGGTTTTTTTTCCCTTGGGGTGTGTGTGCTTCCTCTCAAGAAGCACACAAGAAAAGAAGGCTTTAATATTAATAGAATATGGGTCTGATCTAGACAATTCTCCACGAACAGACTGGTTGCAGAGGCCCACGAATTGATGGAGAATTTCCAGCTGCTTTGGGCTTACTCTCAGGCAGTACCTCTTCTGACACCATGCTGGGATGTGAACTCACTTTCCTAACAGCAGCATCACTGGCACCATGTCCTTATTCTTGAACTTGATGAACAGAGCTTTGTATAAGGTGAACAAAAAGAGACACTAAAAGAAACAGCAGAAGGAAGTTCCTTAAGGGTATGAGTTCACTAGTCCCAAAGATCTTCCATAATGCCAGCTAACATCTTAGTGGATAAATGCATTTTAAACATTTCCTCCTCATTATTAAAAATAGGTATTCAGCAGGCATAGCATGCCACTTTTTACACATTGACTAATTGCTTCTTCTTTTCTATTTTCTTGACCTTCACTCTCAAAATATGCTCATTTTGATAACCTGTTCACCCAGAGCTCTTGGTTTACCAGGTAGTTTGAAAGATTCAATCTTCATGGAGAAATCCTAACTGCCCTTCTTGGTTACTTCAGAATTATCTGAGGTGTCCTATGAGCTCATAGATCTTGTAGGAGCATACACAAGTGTCTAGGAAAACATTTATTTCTCCTGATATAAGACTCCTTCATATATATATATATGTATATATATATATATATCACAGGAACACCATCTCTTTTTTGTAGTTGGCTTTTCCAAACTTGTTAAATACCAAATGTATGCTGTGAACTATGTATAGGGGAGGACAGAGTACAGTGGGAGTTAATTATTGTTATTAACTTACTGGCTTTATTAGTTTTGAATGAAGCACGTAAGTTGTGGCTACAGTTATTTAAGCACTCTTTATTAGCTAAAATAATTTGCACATTTTGTATATATTCTCACCACATAAAATTTAAAATGGCACCTGGAAACTTGAGAAAGATCCTTGCCTTGCCATCATTTGTCTTTAATAAATCTGGCTTCCAAGTACTAAACATTTTAACTTAATATATGGCTGTCTAACTCATTAAGTCTTTCAATACCATTTTATTTGTCTTATTTTATATGACAATGATATGCATATGTGGTATAATACATTTAAAATTATCTGCCTAATTTCAAGCAGACCGTTACAAACAGCAACTCCAAAAAGAAGAAAAATGATTATTATAATTATTTATATAAAACAAAGCATATGTGCATTTCCCAATTGGTCTTTCACTTTCTCTTATTCCCGGCACTTAATTTGCATATACTTGCGGTATCCATGAAATCTACTTGATGAGTAAAGAGGCAAAAAGGAAGTAAGATGTGAAGGCTGAAAACTTGGATGTTGTGGGGCTGAGAGTGGAGATCAGCAACAGAGCACTTGTCGAAGGTCCCTGGGCTCAATCAGCACATCCACATACCCCACCTCACCCCACCCCTCACACACAATAAAGGAAGCATCCAGTCATAATAAGTGAAAAGCATATCTTAGACCATTTTATCAATAAATAGAATGGTAGAAGGTGTTCCCCCTTGAAGTGTGCTATAGACACCTGTTTCAGAACCCCACCAACTGTGTCCAGTGATCATTGACAGAACTGCTATTTTGGAGTTTCAATATGCTCTGGGCATACAGTAAAGCTATTTGATTACTCTTATTGTTGGTGAGAACAGAGACACTATTGATTAAAGGGGAGAAAGCCAAAGCCTTTATGTGGTCTTCCGTGCTCTCTGTGTAAAGCACAGTCTGCAGGGAAATGGGTCTATGCACACTCCAAGCTTCAGATGTGAGTTGTATGTTTCCTTCTGTGATGTAAGTCATTTGACCTTCTCAGGTACTAATTCTTCTGAGCCTCACAATTATAGACCAGAAAGGGAATTTTTTGATTAGTTTAGTGTTCCATGTTCTAGAGGAGAAAACTAAGGGTGACTAGACAATATGGTGTACACTCTTGGCAGTCAGAACAAGTCACCTTTTCTTTAACACCTTCCCCTCATGAAATCAGGAATGTGTTTTTCTAATTTTCTTGAAGCTAAAAAGAGTGAGAAAAACTGAAGGTAAGAAGGAAGAAAAGGAAGAAAGGGAAAGGAAAGGAGAAATGAAAAGAGGAAAAAAGCCAGAAGAAGGCATTTGCTCAATTCTTGTGGGTTGCTCCTCCCACTGATAGCTTGCATCTGATATGCTAAGGCCTGCCCAGGCCACAGGAAGCACAAGGTCAATTAAACTGATGCCCGCAACTCTTTGGAGTTAGACAGCAGGAGTTCTTTTTCATGGGAGGATTTTGTTATGGAGAATTATCTGTACAGCTCCCATTATCTTTCCAAATGAGTTAACGAAAATGACCCAAACTGGGGATGCACACGCTGGGAGAGGGAGAAGAGGGAAGGGGAAGGTGAAGAGAGGGAGAAACCCCCCCACCAGGTGAGAAGGAAAGGTGTTGAGTTCCCCAAGAGTGTGGTCTGCCTACACACAGAGGGCTCCTCCTCCCTCTCCATCCCCCACGCCCATTGCTCCCCACTCCCTTCTTTCTTTCCTTCTTTTTCTGGGGCTAGGGATGGAACTTAGCACATGCTATGCACATGTTCTATGACTGAGCTGTAGCCCTAACTCTATCTAATTCATCACCCTTCTCTGGGCAACTACACACACATTTTAAACAATCCACATAGAATATACTTTGTGTTCAAACAGCAGTGATACTTTAAACCCACCACTCCACCCAAATCCACAACAGCACAGTGATCAAGCGTGCTTTTCAAAAGTCTTCTAAGGCTTATATTAACATGGGCAATGAGGAATGATAGCATTCTTATTTTCAATAACGACACCATTAACTTACTGTCATTACCTCCTCTATGATGGTGATTATCTTGGTAGTTACTGTCAAATTTTGTCATTTTTGAAAATGATGTGGTTTACTAGGATTTCTTTTCAGGATTTAAATAGCAATACAAAGTTAATAATTTAAAGAAAACCTATCTCTTGTTCTCATTTAGCTGGGTGATTTAAACAAAAGGTATTGAGGAGGGAGTCGTGAATGTTCTGACTGAGCCAACCCTCTAGTCTCAGTCTACTATGCTTGTAATTTTCAAATTGCGTGCTAAAAAGAAAAAGGGTACCTTACCAATTCCTTGCAAGTATACAACACCAATTTACCTTAGACCCTCTTCAAGCTTTAATAAGGACTTAACAGCCTTTGATTGAGAGGCCACCAGGGCAAAGTTGTTGAATGGGATAAGGCTAACCTATGGGCAGTGTTTTAAGAAACCTTTCCCATCCCAAGCCCGAATGACTCCACTCAGCAGATAGCCCAATGCTTATTTAATGAAGGGTGTGGGCAGCTGCTGTTTCCCATCTACAGAGGCAGGTAGCTTCCACTGCTTTGCAACAAACCAGGAAGAACAAATTCCAGCTGTAATTTGGGACTATTCCATCAGATCTAGAGGGTTACAGCACTAGATTCATAAGCAAGAATATGGGGGCTGGTTTAAGGAAGGAAATCAAATATAATAACCCTGGGGGTGAAATCTGTGGGCTCTGTTTTGGGATCTGTTGTTTTGTTTCTAGGTCATATATGCTTTCAAGTTTAGATTAAGCCTTAATAGCCTTTCTATGGACAAATAAAAATCCAATCTGACACTGGGTTTGGACTGACCTCATGGGAGTATGGCAGATGGATGAGTGAGGTTAACTTTGGCTTCCCAGTGCATGATGGATGTTGGCAGAATCTTAATGCCATTCTAGCAAAGCCAATGAGAAGAGGGTTGGGGGCTACCCGGACTGTGGTATGGCCTGAGTAGACATTCCTACAGCAGGGCATAGCTAACGTAAATGTCTGAATAGACATTCCTACAGCAGGACATAGCTAATGTAAAGTAAATTCCTGTTTCAAGCCAGGTCTCCTATGGACTTGGGGCCTAAATATGTTTTTTTTATAACTATAACTTTTGAGCAATTATGAAGGAGAGGCAAGTACTGATTGCTCCTCATCATTAGCTCATGCTTGGCCTCGTCAAAAGGAACACAATTGGTATTTTGCCCTCCTAATAGACTTCCTGCTTAAGAGAACAATTACAGAACCTTTCTCTGACCTTGGCCTTGGGGATAGAGTTAAGTAGAGTCTCGCAGCTTCTACCTGTTCTTTCTTGGAAACAGTCTGCAAGTTGGGTGGAGAATGGGGCTTACTTCAGCGTTGTTGCTCTGTGTCTAAGGAAAATGGCCTCCAGTGATATATATATATATTTAAGTTATAAAATAAATTTATGTATTCAGCTATACAGGGTCAGTCTTCTTTTTCTTTTTAGTCTCATTGAAACAAATACTTATTATTTTAATGTATTAATTGGTAATTAAGGTATGTTTTCTCTTTTAGAAGAGACCTTGTAGAAGGTCTATGCTTTTATGTAACCCCTACTATGAAGCCAGAAATGTAGAGGGAGGAAAAAAGAGGGAGATAACTTGAGTTTTTTTTCTTTCTTTCTTTTTCTTTTCAAGATAAGGTTTCTCTGTGTATCTTTGGCTGCTCCGGAATTCTGCAGAGCTCTGTAGATCAGGCTGGCCTTGAACTCACACAGAGACCTACCTGCCTGCTTCTGACTCTTGGGTGTTGGGATTAAAGGTGTGCACCACCATATTCTATAAACTTGGGCTCTAAAGACTAGTCAGACTTTATGACTTGGTAATACAGGTGTAAACAAGGAGTTTTGATTAGCTGATCTGCGTTGCTCCTTATTGATCTGGTAAATGGGTTTGCCAGTGACCGGAGTGCCGCTTCAGAAGTCAGCAAATACCAGGAAGGTGATTGTTAGCTCAGTTCAAAGAACCCCCAGAACACAGTCCAAAACCTGAGTTCTCCTGAACTACTGTCTCTCTGCGGGATCCGTTTCCCTACTAGGTTGCAGGATTCAAAGGATTTGTGTTTAGTGCTTAGAACAAAACGTTCCGCGGTACTGCTCTGTGGAAATACTTCTCCTCCCGATCTCTTTCTCTGTGGGGGACCCATACACTAGTGTCCCTTCCCATCCGGACCCAGGCCCTCAGCCCGTGCCCCTTCTGGCTGCTGCGGGGATTCCTCTCACATCCTTAACACCTTGACCTTCCCTGGGGCTCTAGTCGGCCACAGGTCGGCTGAGAGCCGGTTGAACCCAGCCAGAGCCAGGGCGAGGCCCTGGAGCCCACAACCCAGGCGGGTGGCCGAGACCCCGAGGGGCGCTGAGAGGCTGCGGGCGGCCCAGAGCTGGCTGGAGGCACTCGGGGAGCATGCTAATGAGCAGCGCGCAGGAGATGCGCCCCGGCTGGGGCACGCGGTGCCACTCAGGCCCGCGGGGGGCGCGCAAATCGCAGCAGCCGGGNGGCCTCTCAAAGCCCCTTTCAGCAGCTCTGCGGGCTCCTCACCAGAGGAGTCTGCAGCGACATAAAAGCGCATTATGAAAATTATAATATCAGCCACAGAGCATGTCCACCGAGGCAGCTCTGCACCTTTGAGGCATTGAGCCCGGTTCAGCTGGGCCGAAGGGAGAAATATCCATTTGAATTCGGCCCCTGAATGGAGGGTGGAGGGGCAGCGGCGGCGACAACGCCAACAGTGCCTCCTTTATCCGTTTGGCCATTTTTCCTGCTTGCTCATTCCTGGGCTGTTGTACCTTGTCGCCTTATGGGCAGGGGAGTGGAGCTCGAGGGGCGCGGGCAAGACAAGGCAGCTGAAGTGTGTGTGTGTTTGTGTGTGTGTTGTGGGTCGGGGAGGGGGCGATTCACAGCTAGCTGGGACTAGCAGCATAGTCCTCAGAGCCCCACGAGAAGGATAAAAGAGGATGTTTAGAGCCCAAGGAAATGTTTCTTCCACGGTGGAGGAGCTGAGGGTCAAGAACTGAGTGCATTTGTCCCAGGCTGCAAGAGTGGAATGGGTATCCGGCTGGCCCCATTTTCTTGTCTATGTGCCAACCTTAGCGATGCCACCATTAGGGGCGTTTTTCCCATCAGCGTTCAGATTCCAGCGTCTGAAGCTCTAGGGCGGGAAGGGAGGAGAAGCCCAGGTCAGAGTAGACCC
>LOEQ01001246.1:38145-56446 GCA_001685075.1 Bramus lutescens
AGAGCACCGGGAGAAAAAGTGCATCCTCGCTTGCTCACTAGGTGGCTTATGCTCAGTTTGCTTCCTCCACTCTTAAGCAGTCCAGAGCCCAGCTCATGAAATGGTGCCTCCCACATTTAGGGTTGGTCCGTCCACCTCAACGCTCAAGACCCTCCCCCCGAGACACACTCATAGAGTAACCTAACGTAGACAGTTCTTTCTTTTAAGAGTCCTCCAAGGTGAGTCTAGGTACACTGACATGTTGCCATGGAATATTATTTTAGCTAGGCAAAAATGAGTTACATTTGCTTATGGTGCAGACTATTACTGTAGCTGCTAAAGCTGGGTTACACTTGTTTGTGCTGCGCTTGTTTAATGATGTAAGATGAGTTGCATTTGTTCCACTTTGCCTGCCTAAGGCACCTGATTGGTCTAATAAAGGGCTGACTGGCCAATAGCTAGGCAGGGAAATGATGGGTGGGACTGGCAGGCAAAGAGAATAAATAGGAGGAGAAATCTAGAGAAGGGAGAGGAAAGAAAGATGAGAACGAGGAGGAGGAGAGGAACACGCCCAGAGACACAAGAAGCAGTGAACGTAAGATATACAGAAAGAAAGTAAAAAGTCCTGAGGCAAAAGGCAGATCAAGAGAGACAGGTTAAGTTAAATTTAAAAAAGGCTAGCCAGAAATGAGCCTAGGCTAGGCCCACAAACATTCAAAAGTCTCCGCATCATGATTTGGGAGCTGGTTGGTGGCGCAAAAGAAAAAGCATGCTGCAGCATGAAAGCCAACCAGCCCAGGTACAGGCATGAAATACAGTGATAACTCTTATATCACTTAGCAAAGCCTTATAAAGGATTGAAGATGAGTAGAGTGTTCATTCACCACACTTCCCTCCGCATTTTGGTGACTATCACCGTGGCAGAGATTGGATAGCTGGCTTCCATGGAACCAGCCGGTTTGCTATTCCTGGGCATGGGGATGTGCCCGACTCTATTTCTTACTGTTCATTCTCATCCTTTCCTGCCATCTTCATACTGAGGTGTGCTTCCTTGTGGACGATTTCCTTTCTTCCATAGCATGCAGCCTCTGAAGTCTCCCATTAATAGCAGGCCCCCTGGTGGAAGGAGTTCCACCCTGACCTGGTCAGATGATAACCAATCAGGAACACTTTTTATTTTCCATAAGCAAGAAGAAAACATGTCATATCACTTGAGTTTAATTTATAGATTGCCTGTTTAATCAGACCAACCCTTACAAAACTGAAATGTGACTTTAAAAGAGAAAATACAGATTGAAAATGCCAACGCTGGCTTGACCTGGTGGCTCAAGTCTGTTATCCCAACTACTTGGATGGCTGAGGCCAGCCTAGGCTGCAGAGTGAGTTCAAGGCTAGCCTGGGTAACTTAGGGAGACCCTGTCTCAAGATAAGAAGTAAGAAGAGAACTGGGAATAAAACCTAAGGCAGGAAAAAAAAAACCCTAAGGCAGAACACTTGCCTGGCATGCACGAGGTTGTGTGTTCAATCCCCAGGACTGCAAGGACATAAAGAAAGACGATGCCACTATTGAAGCAAGAGAATAAGAAAAAGGTAATTGCTACATTTATCTTCCTTGTAATTTCTCTGTGAAGAGCAGGGTTGCTAGAAAATGAGACGCCACCCTCCCCACATTCTCCAGAAACTGGACCATCATGATTCTGACACTAGGGCACCGAGGTTAAGCCCCCATTTTACCACCCAGGGCCTCCTCACAGGTCTCATCTATAAGATGGAGCCATCAGCAGTAAAGGACAGTGGCATCATTTGGGGTTAGATTGCCCAGAGCGGGATCCTGGTTTTGCTATTTTGAGTGTAGGATCACGTGGTGAGATGCTTCAGTTCTTTATGCCTTAACTTCCTCATCTGTAAGATGGGGGTGCTAATATCCCCCTCAGAGGTTACTGTGAGAATTTAATGTTAAGATGCCCATATTCACACCCATGGGTTTCACATATGACTATATTCATGCTCGTGGGTTTCACATCTGTGGACCTGACAAAAAGAAGCTTGGAAATATTAGGGAAAATATCCCTTCAGCTAGAGTGAACAGGTGCAGACTCCTTTCTTGTCCTTTACTCCCTAAACAACACGGTGTGACTACATTATATTAAACACTGTAGAGATTGCTTAAAGATATGGGAGAGTGTACAAATAATACATCTTTATGTGATCTACCAAGCAACAGACTGCAACATCTGTGGATTTTGTATCTTTAGGGGCCCTCAAATTAATCTTTCTCAGATACTGAAAGACAGTGGACCACACATGCAAAGAACATAGGACAGAGCCTGCCAAAAAGATGTGCACATTTTTGTCATGGCAATGGTTAACTAGAAGGTGGATAAACGCCCCCATATTTGTAGACACTCATTAAATGGTAATAATGTGTGATTCAAAGATGCTTGGCAATACTCCTTTGCACACACACAAAAAATCAGAATCTTTGCTTGACACTTTCTGCATGTACAATACCTTATCATCTAGAAATTTCATTTTAGCCCCTTTGAGTTTATCCAGTATGTGTTGGTCCGATGTGAAGTAATTTGATTCCATGATCTAACAGGTATTGCACTGAGGAAAAACATGACATACAGAAAGAAAGCTGTCTTCTCTGAGACTTAGGGTTGAGAGCTCATATGTGATGTTTCTTCTCTTCATAGTCAGGGGAACCCAAGCCCTGTGCACCAGAAACCTATGGCTGAGGTTCAATGTGTTTGCTCCCAGAAGTCCCGCCTAACTTCTTCCTGCCTAGCTGTTGGTAATTCGGCTCTTTATTAAACCAATCACAGTGGCACATCTGTACACAATGGAAGGGAATATTTCACAACACCTAATTGTAAATTTTAATCAGGAAAGCAGTTTGGAAGGCACTTTCAGAACAAATATTTATTTATTACATATATTCAGTATCCATATATAAACGTACATATTTACTAGTGTTCTTGCATGGTATTAACTATGATACATACATAAAACTGCTGTCTTGACAGGACGGAGCAAGGAAAATAGCTCATGGTATGAAATCTATTCCTAATTGTGATGGCTTCATGCTGTTAGTCAATACCTCAGGGCTCAGTCCTGGGATAAAGTTCATTTTTAGTTTGAATAAAATATTACTTATTATTTCAGTTAGGATAAAGTCTTGCTATATCAAAGTGGTGTGACATGTTCTTTTCTTCCCTCCCCTCCTTTCCTTTTAATTAATTAATTAGTTTTGTTTCAGTACAGGATTCCTCCATGTAGTCTTGGATGTCCTTGAACTAGCTCTATAGACCAGGCTGGCCTCGAACCCAGAGATCTGTCAGCTTCTGCCTCCTGAGTCTGGGATTAAAGGTGTGGGCCACCATCACCCAGCTCCTTTTTAAGACAGGCTTCTGCTGTGTAGTCCAGGCTGGACTCAAACCTGCAGTCCTCCTGCCTCATCCTGGTCTTCCAGCCTTATTCTCTTGGGTGCTGAGATTACAGCTACCATGTCTGGTCCTCATCTTTTCTTTTCAGGTGTCACCTTCCAGCTAATGAAAAGCCTTTCTAGGAGCAAAAGGGAATTTCACTGCATAAGATCCAGTTTTTGATCTTTTTCAAAGTGGCATTCCTACTTTTCTAGTTTACTTAAAAGCCTCATGGTAGGCTGGAGAGATGACTCAGTGGTTAAGAGCCCTGGCTGCTCTTCCAGAGGACCTGGGTTCAATTCCCAGCACCCACATAGTGGCTAACAACCATCTATAATAGGATCAGATGCCTCCTTCTGGAATGCAGGTATCTGTGCAGATCATTATACATAAAATATAAATAAATAAAATTTAATCTCAGGACTGGAAAGATGGCCCAGTGGTTAAGAGCACTGACTGCTCTTCCAGAGGATCCAGGTTCAGTTCCCAGCACCCACATGGCAGCTCACAACTTTCTGTGACTCCAGTTCCAGGGGATCCAACACTCTCACACAGACATACATGCAGGCAAAATACCAACTCACATAAAGTAAAAATAAGTCATTAAAGAAAGATAGAGGACAAAGTACTCAGTCCGTGAGACTGACCACACGCAACCTTGCAGTCTCAATGGGTATCCACAAGCAAGCAAGAGAAGGAAGTCAATAGATACTCGTGACTTTTACCTGGGAAGACTGGGTACACAGCTCTTTGGCTGAGAGATAACAGTGTCAGAATCTAACATCTATATACATGTCGCCTTTCATTCTTCACTCTGGGCTCATACCCTATAGTACCATGACTGTTTCAGGTATCATCACTGCGTTTGATTCCGGTCAGGGAGTAGAGTAAAAGAAAATGAAGATATGCTATTCTTCCTGGAAGAGTGCGACTTGGAAGTTCAAATTCTATTGGACAAGCCTTAGCCACATGGCCACCTCCTCCCTACAAAGGAGCATGGGAAATGTAGTATTTGTTAGCGTCTTACTTCAGGTTTCTTTTACTAATAGTTATGGAGGTATAATGGCCATATCTGATACGCATGTTTCTTAGTATAGGATTAAATGACATTTTTTTTTAGCACAGAGCTGTGCCAATGATTTAACAACAAATGAAAGATTATCTTTCAGATTTCCATTTGTTTTATTAAAATTTTTTTGAGCCGGGAATGGTGGAGCATGCCTTTAATCCCAGCACTCGGGAGGCAGAGGCAGGAAGAGTGGATACTGTCTCAAAAAATGAAAAATTTTTTCTCTTTCTTTTCTTTCTTTTTTTTTTTTTTTGGAAATAAGATCAAATATGCAGCTCTGAAGTCACTCTGTGGACCAGACTGGTCCCAAACTCCACCTTCCTCTATCTTCCTAAGGATGGAGTGAAATCATATGCCACCTTGCTCAGCCTTACTTTTGTTTTCTGTGTTTGTATCTGTGTCTGTGACTGTGTGTGGTAGTGCCATGTGAGTGTGAGTGTTTACAGAGGCCAGAAGAGGGTGCCAGATCCCCTGGAGAGAGAGTTGCTAACTGACATGGGTGCTGGGAACTGAACTTGGGTCCTCTGTAAGGGAAGCAAAGGCTCTAAATGGATGAGCCTGTTTTCCAGTTCCCAAATATCACCTTTATTATTAATCTCTGGGTCTTTCCATTTTTCTTAAGCAAAGTGCATATTGACTGATCGCCAATTCTGTAAGTCCTACTGATCTTGGGGTGAGAATGTCTGGTATGTCACTGGCAGTAAGTATTGAAATAGGACTGGCATCGTAGGCAGGTTCTGAAAAGCATATGCATCATTCTTTACTTGCAAAGCATAATTCTTACTCCTGTTATTATTATGTAGTGAAGTCTTTGCATCACAACTAGTTAAAAAAATGGAAAAAAAATTCCACTGTTTTCACTGAGTGTGAAATGAAGCGAAACTGGGGAAGTGCTCTTTGAGGGAACCAGAGATGAGAAGCAGGAGAAATAAAGGAGATGCTTGGGCTGTAGAGGCAGAGGGACCATGGATGTTGGTCAACTGCTCCTATAATAATTCTGAAAGGGCCTGGAGAGGTGGTTCGGTGGTTAAGAGCCGTGGCTGCTCTTCTGGGAACTGCCGGGTTCAATTCCCAGCGTCCACACAGCAGCTCCCAACTGTCTGTAACTCCAGTACCAGGAGATCCAATACCTTCACAGAGACATAATGCAGGCAAAACACCAATGCATATAAAATAAAAAATAAATAAATCGTTAAAAAATAATCCTTGCTGGGTGGTGGTGGTACATGCCTTTAATCCCAGCACTCGGGAGGGAGAGGCAGGCCAGCCTGGTCTACAGAATGAGTTGCAGGACAGGCTCCAAAGCTACAGAGAAACCCTGTCTCAAAAAACCAATTAATAATAATAATAATTCCTAAAACTGGTGGATTAAACAACAACAACAAAACGAAAGCATGCTCTTAGAACCGATAAAAGGAGCTCAAGAGGTCAGGTGATTCAGGTGATGTCATGCAAGTGCACTTGGAGCCGCTCCACACTGCATGCCCCGAAGCAAGACATATGGATTAGGTGAAAGTCAACAGCTTGAGGGAGTGTTTTCCATCTTCTAGGCAAGCACTGTAAGGGGAGGAAATGAGTAGATGTGAATAAATAATTGTCTTCCATGCCATAGTTTGAATTCCTAACATGCTGTACCCTGGATGTGGGGCGCTTAGTCTTTCTCGGGCCCATTTGTGAAGAGATCAGAACTATAAGCCCCAAGTTTGCGTGAGCTAAACGAGATGTCTCTACAAAGGCGCTTCCCGATGACGGGCCGTGTAGATACTACACACGTGATGCGTTAGGGTGTTTTGCTGCCCACAGATCAGTTGGGTTTCGGGGTGGTGACGTTTTCTATAGTCAGTGTAGCCAGTGGCCTCCTGGGTGGGCTGCCTTGCTGGCATGCTCACTGCATAAGGAACACAATTTTATTTTCTTTCCTTCATTCTTTTTGCCCCTCTTAATAGAATGTCTCTGTGTAGATGAAGCTGGCTTGAGGCTCAAATGTAACTCAAGATGGCCTTAAACCTGTGATGTTCTTGCCTCCACCTCCCAGCTCCCGAGATCATAGGTATGCATTACCTATGCCAGTAATATCATTTTTCTATGCTGCATTAAAAACATTAGGAAATCCCAGAAAATAAAGTAACTAGAGATTTTTGGCTTAACCTGGTTTAGTTCCGGAGGCATCTGTCACTGCTGAGAGACGGTGAGGTAGCTGGAGAGGCTGTCTTGATGGCTATGAAGTCACCAGCTGAACAGAATCGCCCCTCAGAACAGCTTCAAGAAAATTCCTCTTGTTGCTTTGCTGTTTTCTTCTCTGTGACCCTAGTGAGGTCATGACCTGCTCCCCCGCCTTCCTCCCTACTCCCCGCAATTTGAGAAATCCTGGAGAACAGTGTCCAGAGCTCAGCTCCGTGTGACCAGAGCTGAGCTGAGCCTAAAAATATGTCTTGCTATAGAACCCCAATTGTGGCTGTTCCTACAGTCATTCTGGAGCTGCTTACAAATTCATCCAAAACGAAATTCCTGACATTGCATTGGTCTGGGAGTTGCTGGGGAGACAGCGTTGTTCCCTGTCTGGTTTATGATGGAGGTGGACTTTCAGGGTCAGGCACTGGGGCTGTCTACTGTCACTCAGGCTGTCACTGGAATCTGTCCTGGCTGCAGAGACACTATTTCTCCTATTACCCACGCTGAAAACCTAGGCGAACAACCCACATAAGCAAAATATTCCTCTGTCCACAGAGATATCTTCTTATTTGACTGTAATTTCCTCACCTTCAGCATAAGTATGATCAAGGCCCATTTTCCTACTACAAATAACAAAGTACAACAACAACAACAAACAGTTTGAGACCAGTGAGGAAAGCCAGAAAATCTAAATCAGAGAAATAGGAACGAGTTTCCTACCTTAGAGTGGTTTTCACGGCGTGACCATTGTTCACTCTGCATGGATTCTGCACCTTCTGAATTTGTATCCATCACCTGGATGGACATCTCGGGGAAGTCTTTTCAATGAGACCCTGGAAATATAGAGATAAAGCAGGCCTAGTTTCCAGTCTCAGGGAGCTTACACACTAGGAGAGAAGTTTTAGAAACATTCTGACATTCACAGGATGATCACCATGTTCTGGTCTTACACTGACTGCCCGAACGTGGCCTGGAAATTAAACAGCAATTCTATACACAACTTTTGGATGCAGAATCTCCCTTTGTAGCCCAGCCTGACCTTGAACTCCAATCCTCCTGTCTCCGTTATACTTTAGCTTAGAAACCCATTTAAAAAGTCTTGTTCATTCAGTACACCATCTTTAAATTCATGTGTCCAAATAAGAGGCCCCCCCCATTATTTTTCCAGGAAGGAAAAGCAAACAAACAAACAAACAAACACACTTGGTCAGCAATGAAGTTGAGAGAACAGGGAAATGGCACCTACACTCTTGATAGAGGCTTAAACTGGTTCAGGTTTTCATGAATTGCAATGTAGTAAGATGCAAATGCCCTCTGATGGGAGAAATCTGTAAATAGATTATGGCATTGCCATGCAAGGGAACACTGTGTGTGCCATAGGGATGCTCTGGAAGGAAAATGAAATTGAATGTGTTATTATATGAAAAGAATATTCCAAAAGTGTGTGCATGTGTTCATGGGAAGGTATATACCTACAAAACCCTGAAAATAGAGAATGTTAGTACTGGCAGCTTCAGAACCTGAATTGGGGGATGTGTTTCAGGATTTAAAATTGTTTGCAGGGAACTGCTATTTCTATCAGACCAGGAGGTAGTGGAGAAGGGCTTGGAGTTTTTGCTTCTTTGTTTTGCTTTTGTTTATGCACATGCATTTGCATACATGTATATGTGCGTGTGTACATGTTAATGTGTTGGGGGTACATATATGTGCAGTTGTGAAGATGCATGAGTTTGTCCATAGATGTAGAGGCCATAGTCTTCTTCAGAAGACAGTGCCTCTCACTGCCTGGAATTTCACCAAGCTGTCTAAATTAACTTAGCAGTGAGCATCCTAGGAATAGCCTGCCCCTGACTCCTATCTCTCTATGACTGGGAACTGCAAGCTCATGTCATCTACAAGGCTTGTTACATGTGTTCGGAGGCTCTGAATTCAGGCCCTACTCTGTCACCTGAGCCTTCTTTGTAGACCCTGTTTGCTCTTTAACACATGAAAGGGCTGGGCATGCTGCCCTTGTCCTCCTGTCTTTAAGTCACTTCTTTCAGTGTCTTATCACAGCAATGAGAAGAGAACCTAATTTAGTTGGATTTCACCAGTGTAGACTTCACCAAGTTAGGCCTACTGAAGAGGTAGCTCGACCTTCCATGTTCTATTTGTGCAAGCCCTGAAAGCAAAGGGGATGCAGCCTAACTGAGGGAGAGAAGATGATGTCAGCTCTTCTGAGCAAATTGTGTTCTCTTGGAAATCGGTACCACAGGCTGGTGGGGGATGGCATGTTAGGTACCCGCAGGCCTAGGTTGGGGCCCGCATTGGGAAGACCCTGTGCCTCCATATAACTGGGTGGTTAAGGCCACCGAGTTGGAGAGGAATGAAAACCTTAGGATTCAAATAGAGTTGTTTCTTATATTGTAAATATTAGAGATTTTAAAATATAATGAAAAGTAGAAAATTATATAGTGAACATTGTTTTTCTTATTTTCTTCAGATTTCCTCTCTTCTCCCCTCAAGTTTAAATATATGAGTACCTCAAGAAGCCAATTCTGAACTCCCTCACCTTTTAACCTTGCTCTTCTTCGGAGCTCCTCACATGAGTTACCACGGTATTCCTTATCCCTATGTTTGCTTTTTAGAAATTCCAATAAAATCTGCAATAACAAACATAAAAATATTTTATCGAGAGTATTTTTTTCTGGGTTTCTGATGTGGGACTCTTCCACTGATGGATGTTTAGACTGCTTTAGACTTTCCCTTTGTCTTACTACTTCTAATTATGCCGAAGTGGACATTCCTGAGCTTGCGTCATTAGCTAGGGAGGAGAGCTGGAAGCAGGGACTGCTGGGTCACAGGAGAAGCAAACGAATTGTCAGCAAAGCTAAGAACAGCCAAGTGGCTGTGCCAGGTTACAGACCTCCCTCTTTTAGGCATGAGGCTCCGGATGGCAGTCTTTTCCCCTTTGTCAATTTGAAGGGTATGGAATGAATTCTCCTTNGGGAATTGAACTCAGGACCTCTGGAACAGCAGCCTGTGCTCTTAACCTCTGAGCTATCTCTCCAGCCCCCTGGGTTAATTATTTCATATTTGGTTTATTCTGAGCTTCTCTCCCAAATAAATAAGACAAAGAAATCCACCCATTCTACTTATTTTTCTTGAGTGAAACATTGGGTGCTACAAAAAGAAAATGAAAAAGAATGTAGACATTTCCATGCCCATGCTCAATGCCTGCTGTTGTTGAAGCTTTAGAGTATTTTTGATAGTAAAAGGAAGACATTGTTAACTGTGTCAACATTGTAGTCGGTGGAGTCATACTTCATTGATATTTTGTTTTCAAGGTTTATATCGGATTTTAATCAAACTATGAAATGACTTGGTTATAATCGCAGTTGTATTGTCCCTTGATTCGCCAAATCCAGTGTACAGTCTTAAGCTGAGACTAGAGAACAAAAGGAAATGGTGATTCCCCCTCAAGATTCCTCACAGTCCCTGTGCAGCAGGCCTTGTGGGCTGGACCAGGGCACACAGAGTGACTCATGCATTCACGGGGCTCCCAGCACTCTCTCCCCAGAATGGTGCTCCTTTCATTAGCTTTCACCCAGCTGGCCTGAGTTCCACAAACAAAATATTGTATAAGATCAGCCCCTTTGATGGTAAATTCGGGGCAATTTTTGGAAAACTCCTGCCAAGTTACATACTGACCTCAGGGTCTTTAAACAGGCCAAAAATGTTAAGTAAAAACTGAATTAAATCTATTATCACAAATGTGGGCCCTCTAATCTGATGAGCCTCCCAGATGTCCAGCCTGAGAGCATCTGCTGTTTGTCTGTGGGCACACACTCGGAGCATGTGCCACACTGAGGGCTGCAGAGCAACAGCCTGGAGCTGGCTGGACATGAAGCAGGCAAGGAAAAGGACAAGGAAGAGGGCTCTGTTGAGAGTTCTTCCTTTTGAGGTCATCTTTTTCTTTCTATTTAATAGATCAATTGTTTTCTTTTTGGAGCCTAATAGCTTTCTCTAACACACAACAGTAGAATAGGAACATCTCTTTTAAAGGCACCAGAGTAATTGCAAACACTGAAAAGAAACCAAAGCTAGTAACAAAATCTTGGCATGCTGGTATCTGACTTAGGCTATAATATTTTGTTCATTATACTTTGTCTTATGTCAGAGATCCCTCTCTCAGAAGGAAATGCACACTTAAGGGGTTTATTGGAAAATATTCTCAGGAACAAGGGATTAAGAAAGAGAGAGAGGGTTGGACTGAGAGACTGACAACTGAGGCCTCCACCATACGGCTTGGAAGTTAGACGATGCAATGATTAATTCTGGGTGTCAGTTTGGACAAGCTCTGGTGTCTGTTGTTTAGCTAAAACCCAAGATCTATGCTTTTGTTTAGTCAAAGCCATGATTAAGGCATGAACCAGTAACCACTCAGCAGTGAAGACCCCTCTCCACAGTATATGTGGCCCTTATAACATTGCCTGAAGGATTTCAGAACACACAGCAAGGTTTTCCAAAGGTGAAATTCTCGGGATTACAACATAAAACCCTGTCTGAGTTTGCAGCCTGTTGCTCTATGGGATTTAAACTCAAGATTCAAAGACTGTGGTATCAATACTTCCCAGAATTTTCAGCCTGGTGGCCATCCTATAGATTTCATGGGTTTCATATTTTTCCAGCCCTCACGATCACATGAATCTATGCCTTAGCATTGCCGGTCTCCATCTCTTGCCATCCGGCACTGGCTTATGAGAATCAGGGTGATGACTCTCCTTTGTGCTCTCTTAGACCCCCCCATGCTCCCCTCACAAGCTCATTCCCCTACATACTGTCTGTTGATGCTTCTGTGACTCAGTGGCAGGGTAGAACAGTGGAGAGCCCCACGGAATGTGCATAGCCTAAACCATTTGTTCTCAAACCCTTTACAGTAGTGATTCTCAACCTGTGGGTTGCAACCTCTTGGGGTGGGGGTGGGGGAGGCTGAACGACCCTGTCACAGGACTTGCCTAAGACCATCAGAAAACACAAGATATTTACATTACAGTTCACAACAGTAGCAAAATTACAGTTATGAAGCTGCAACAAAAATAATTTTATGGTTGGCGGTCACCACAACCTGAGGAACTAGATTAAAGAGTTGAGTCGCAGCACCAGGAAGGTTGAGAATCATTGCTTTATAGGAAATGCTCGCGGACCCCTGTTACAGAGAACTGCCATTTCAGAAATGTAGGGTCTGTTATTTACTCCTGAATTCCTTTTGTGGCCATGGAGCATGCCCAGCTGGTAGTTTATATGATCTTATATGGCATGTCCATTGAGTTTGCCGACTTCTCTGAGCCTTTGGTTTATTTCTTCTGACATTTGGAACCCTAATCTGAGTGGATCATTGCTCTCTGCAAACTTGCTAGAGTTATTTGTAAGACCAATGAATTGTGAGTCAAAGTGAGAAACTGAGTTAGAGACACGACAGGCGGACAGATAGGGAAAGGGGACACATATAAACCAAAAACGTGCTGCCCAGTGTGGTGGTGTACCAGCACTTGGGAGGCAGAGGCAGGAGGATCTCTATGAGTTTGAGGCCAACCTGGTCTACAGAGTGAGTTCCAGGCCAGCTAGGGCTATAGAGAGCCTGTCTCACAAAAACATAAATAATAATAATAATAATAATAATAATAATAATAATAATAATAATAATANCAACCATCTGGCGGCACCCTCATCCTCTTGATCCAAGCTAAAGGCCTGGCAGGGCAGGCTCTAGCCAGTTGCCCCCCGAACTTCAGCCTTCTCTGGACTTTGCCTGCTCTTACGCTTACTGGGTCTGGTCATTAGCTTTTTTGTGTCCCCATTTTTAGGGAATGATTGTCATTTGCTATGCCGCCAAGGGTGGACTCTGGTTTTTCAGAATTCAGGGAAGTTGGTGGCAAATTACCCCCAGGCTCTCGTTGTTTTCACAACACATCAGCCGTTTAACATTCAACTTTGATTCTCTGGTCCTTGTCTTTTATCACTTTCCCTGAACTCAAGTGTCTGAGCTAAGGTTACTCACTCACTGTCAGAGTTCTGAAGAAGCTTAAAGAGACAGGAGGCAGGAAGGGAGAGGCATCTACCTTAGACAGGTGGGACCTTGAACACACGCCAAGGGAGCATAAGTTTAACCCGCAGGGACAAGAGAGAATAACTTCAACCTGAAGAAGTTGAGCCATCTGCTGGTGGGAAAAGATGGATGAAACCCTTTATAGGGGCAGAAATGACCATAGCCTTAATTTCTTCCTTAGTCCCTTCCTTCCAGTGTTGTCTTGCCTGGCTGCAAGGGAAGCTGGGAAGAATAGTCTTTTAGCAGGAAACTGTCATTCCAAACTCTAGGGAGGGGGGATATAAAAAATGGGAGGCAGGAAGGCAGGGACATAGATTCCTTCTTAATTGTTTCTTACAGAGGAGGGTCTTTGTTGGAGGTGGGTAGATCTTGGTCTGTTGAAGGGTGCCCTCCGATGCCTTTGTAGGGTGAGAGCCATTGGGAGAGCCTATGAGGAACATTTTGTTTAGGTATAGGAGGAAGCTCAGTACGTAAAACATTTAAAAGACAGGGTAAGAATGTAAGTATGAGTATAATAAGGAGGAAAGGAGTGATCAAAGAGAGGAGCTAGAGTGATCCAGGGGAGGAGCCAGAGGGATCCAGGGGAGGAGCCAGAGGGATCTAGGGGGAGGAGCAAGAGGGATCCAGGGGAGGAACTTGAGTAGGAAGGAACCAGAAACCCACATAAGAGGAGGCTTGACGCTGAATTTTTATTTGGTCTCTGTGTCTAGGACCCCTTCTCAAAGCACTCAGGATTTGTTGACGTGGAAGCATCACGGTTTGCAGAGGAGAACACCCATCCCGTCCTTAGCAGCAATCAACTATAGAGCCTTTTAACTTCTAGGTACTGCCCCAGTCCAGGAGTTGAGCTGGTCTTGAAGGGTGTTAAGCAGGTTTGAGATTTCTCTAAGGTTTTTCTTTTTCTGTTAGACACAGATATTAGTTAATACAAAGAAGGCTGTTTTAGTTGAAAACAATGCCCCAGAGTGGCAAAAGAGGGATGTGGCGGATGGCCCATGGCCCATTAGTTCTGCTTTTAGAGAATTGGTCTTAGGGGTTGGGGGGTGCTGATCCCTCAGTAACTGCTTCAGGCTAACAATGGTTGACAACATGGGCTGCAGTCAGAGAGTCTCAGAAGAAGGTCCATCCAAGGGGCCAAGATACAGCTGGGCAAAGATCCAGAACATAAGCTAGGAGGTAGTGATTGCAAAACCTTGTGGAGAACATTAAGAGACAAAGTTAATGTGGAAGAATTTTGCATCAAAATTAACATAAGCTAATATAAGATTAAATATGAAGTTAGCATAAGGTTAAATGCAATTGTAGAACTGGCTGAATACCAGAGTTCTGTAAAAAGGATATGGTAACTGTAATTAGCTGTTTGTTTACAACAGACTCCTGCATAAGGGGCAAGTACCAGGAAGTCGTGTAAAAGACATCAGTTAAAGTCAGCACCGAACTGACAGTTTAAAAGAGAAATAGAATCCCATGGAGTCATTTTCATAGGCGCGTCTAGCAAAGTTCCAAAGACACAGCTTGGATATTCTGAATACATTTCCCAAGATGTGTGCTTGATGACAAAGTGTCTGGCAGCCTCCTGCAGTCAGGAGATGTAGGGTGTGGACGTTGGAGTTAGCCGGGAATGATAGTCATTTACCATGCACAAGGACAAACCTTTTGAGTTTTCAGAATTCAGGTAAGTCGGTGGCAAATTACCTTTTGGCTTTTGTTGTTGTTTTTAAAACCCATCAGTCATTTAACATCCAGTATTGATTCTTTGGTCCTTGATTTTTCATCATTTCCCCTGAATGACTTGAGTACTAAGATAAGGTGCCCATGAATGCCTTCCCTTTCTCCTGTCTCCTGCTATGGCTCACCAATTGCACCAACAACATTCACCAACGACACTCAGCTCTTCAGCGTCATCCAACTAATGGGGGAGGGGGGTCTAGCACTAAAATTGTATTTCGGATTCTGCTCCCGAGAACCTCTTTTTGCACAGTTAACTTAGTGCCCCAGAACCAAACTCCATCATAGAGGTTTTCTGTGAAAGCAGAAGGGAGCCAGTTCCGCTAACAAAACCGTCAGGTCGCTCGCCGGACAAAGCACAACAGCCGCTTCTACTGATCTTTTGAGATGTGTTAATATTTGTTAATTTTTATTGTCCGTGTACAGTTTCAGATATTTAAGATTTTGTTGTTGTTGTGAGCGTTCTGGCCTTGACGTTTGCAGGTCTGGAGGAAGCTAGTGTCAAATCACACAGGTAGAGGGAAAGAGGGGCTGCCTTCGAAGAAGAGGATTTAAAAGTTCCACAAGTGTGTTTAGAGGCTCATGCTTGCATATTAGAGAGACAATGCTAACAGGGGGATGAGGAAGAAGCCAGCATGTAGCCACCAGACACTGTAGTCCATGTGGCTGTACGGCCATTAATATGGTAGATCTGTGGGGCTTCAAATTGGCTTTTTAGTATCTTGCTGTGAGTTTGCTCCTAAGTGTCTGACTACAATCAGGAGAATAAGATGATATCTTAAGTTACTGTGACAAAATAATTACTTTCTTTTAAAAATAGTTACTTATTTAATTTTGTGTGTGTGTGTTTGTGTGTGTATATACTCTGTGTCTGTACACATGTGTGCAGTCCCTGAGGAGGACAGAAGAGGGCATCATATCCTTAGACCTGGAGTTACAGTTGGTTACAAGCACCTATATGGGTGCTGGGGACCAAACCTGGGTCCTTAGGAAGAGCAAATATTCTCAACTGTTAAGTCATCTCCAAGCCCCAGACATGCACTTAAAAAAACAAAACAAAACAAAACAAAAAGTCTTTTTTAATGTTGGGTTTTTTTGAATGATCTGACAAATGGAAACAGGTATCATTTTAAGAGTTTTAAGTTAAGAACATTTTAACTATAATAGAAAGTCATAGGAAGGGATGGAGTCTACATCCTGAGCTGGGCTTCTTTAAAAACAAACAAACAAAAACCACTGAAGTATTGCTTTGTGAAAGTCTACCGATTTGACTTTATGTTAAACTGCTTGGACTTGTTTGACAAACTTGTGTGTGCATGCATGTGTGTGTATAGGTCAGAGGACAACCATTGTGTATGTCATTTCCAGGCTCCTTCCACCTTTCTCCCCCCTACCCAACCCAGGATTTTTCGGTATAGACCAGACAAGCCAGCTGTCTAATAGCCTTCCCTGTCTGATAGGACTTTCCATATTGCTAGCATTACAAGCATGCACCAGGCACCAGTTTTTCATATAGATTCTGGGGGTTGAACTCAGGTCCTGATGCTTGCGAGTACACGCCTTCCAGGCTAAGTCATCCCCCCAGTCCTGTTGGCACTTTTAGGAATAGGGTCTCACTACAGCCCAGGCTGCCTTTGACTTTGAAATCCTCTTGCCCCAGGATCCCTAGCACCAGGATGACAGGTATGTGCCACCACACTTAGACTGTTATTTAGCAACGTTTGATCTGTTCATCTAGTGTTGGACTACCTGGATTAGATTCCTGACTGCCCTTTATTAGCTGTGAAACCTTGGGTAAATCACTTCAGCTATTTGGGTCTTAACATCCTGTCTGAAATGTGATGATAAGAACACTTTCTTAGGGCTAGGGAGATGGCTAAGTGGTTAAGAGCCCTGGCTTCTCTTCTGGAGGATCCCGGTTCAATTCCCAGGAGTCACATAACAGCTCAAAACTGTCTGTAACTCCAATTCCAGGGGATTCAGCTTCCTCATACAGACATATATGCAGGCGAATGCCAATGCACATAAAAAATAAAAAGAAAATAACACATTCTTATAGGGATTTTGTGATTATTAGATTAATTAGAATTGGCAAAGTATTTACTTACTTTAAATAGTTTATTTTTATTTTATCTATTTATTTATTTGTGTGTGTGTGTGCATGTGCACACATACATAAACAAATGAATAGTGTATTAAAGCATTAGGAAGGTTTAATATAGTTCCTTATGTTGCGGTGACCCTCAACCATAAAATTATTTTGTTGCTGCTTCATAACTGTAATTTTGCTACTGTTGTGAATCATAATGTAAATATCTGATATGCAGGATATCTGATATGTGACCCTCAAAGGGGTCTCGACCCATAGGTTGAGAACCACGACCCTAGAACCTAAGTTACAGATGGTTGCGAACTGCCATGTGGATGCTGTGAATTGAACCCAGGTCCTCTTTAAGAGTAGTCAGTATTCTTAACCACTGAGCCATATCTCTATCCATAAGTAATTAATTTAAAAAGAAGAGGAGAATGAGGAGGAGGTAGAGGGTCCAAATTAGTATACTTCTTGGGTCTTTCCATGAGATACCCTATGACATGTTAAGATTCATTAAGAAATACCTCATCATATGTTGGCACCTTTTAAAAATGTGAGGGTGTTTTGCCTGCATGTCTATGCATTGCAAGCATGTCTGATGTCCATGGATACCAGAATAAGGCATCAGATCCTCTGGGACTGGAGTTACAGGCTGTTGTGAGCTGCCATGTGGGTGCTGGGAACCAAAACTGGGTCCTCTGTAAAGGCCGTGAGTGCTCTTAGCCTCTGGGCCATCTTTGTAGCCCCAAATTGGCACCGTGATTTGGACTTCTCAGCTTCCTAAACCATTAGCCAGATACAGCCCTCATCTTTGTAAGTTACCATTCTATGTTATTCGGTTACATAACACAAACAGAAGAAACTGTGTGTACAAATGTGATCACTAATAAAAGTCTGATAGACTTTCTTCCTCTGCTTAGGATTAGGGCTTGAATTCTAAGTTTAGAGGAGATTGCTTTTCAAGTCTACGGTGACGCTAGCTAACTACATCTCAGGTGGAATAAGAGGAATCGTTGTGAGGGTCCCAGGCTGTGGAATAGTGGCTGCTTCTACTTCAAGGGCTCTCCTGTGCCTCTTTGCCTTCTTACCTGCTAGCCTACAACTGAGAAGTGATGGCTGTAGCCACAACAGCCACCCTAAATCATGGAGGCACACATGTATCGCACTCCGGGAATAGCTACAGGAAGCACTGACTCAGATCTCTGGAAACACAGTGAACTCCCACCCGTACCTGCCAAAACACCGTCACATAGAAGTGAAGCCAAGTTTCTCTTGGTTAAGCTACTGTTATTTTGATTTCTGCTGTGTGAAGCCAAACTCTCCTCATACATAACTGTACCCACCAACTAATTAATTGCTGATTTTGCTACTTATTGAGTCCTTGCTCTTTGTAGATGCTGAAGAGTTAAGGCAATCCTTGAGAATAATTGTCTCTCTAGGTCACTGGGCCTCATGAAGATGAGCTGTGGCTACCAGAAACTTAAATTAAGGAAAGTGACCATTTGGAATCTCTTCCTGCGTTTGGAGATGGACCTGTCAAATGATCTGCAAATTCATACTCACTCAGAGAAAATAATGAAGCCGCCCTGAGCCGCTTTCAGCCATGGTGGTTTCTAGGACTGGGAGAGTTCTGGGAACTTATTTTGCTTGCTTCCTGCTCCTTGGAGGCAAAACTTTTCCTTCCTTTTATCTTTTATTTTTTTAAAGATTTATTTATTATGTATACAACATTCTGCCTCCATGTA
>LOEQ01001246.1:65253-78399 GCA_001685075.1 Bramus lutescens
GGACCTCTGGAAGAGCAGCCAATGCTCTTAACCTCTGAGCCATCTCTCCAGCCCGACTTTTATTCTTTTGGAGAGATTTGATGAGCGGTCCCAACTGGTAGAAACCTTACTCCTCTCCCTCCCCGAATTTCAGAAGTTTTGCTGGGAACACATTCAACGAAGCTTTATGATAAGTTGCTTAGCAACATTTATTTTTATGAAACCATACTATCCCTTTGAAAAGAGATTATGTTGATCGAGGGTCATAGTAGAAACCTTTTATTCTTCAAGCTCAAGACAGGGGCTAACACTGAGGGTCTAGTGAAGCGTCAATGGCTTGGCTAATATGATGACGGCAGGACAGAAGCAGCAATGGAGTCTCTGGTACCTTGCTAGCCTGTAACCCTGTACTCTAGAATTGGGTAAGAATAGAGCACCTAAAATTTTAAGACAACATTTCTCGCTGAGACTGAAAGTTGAAAGTGGCTGCCAACACAGCCCACCACAGAGTCCTCATTTTCTTGCAGCTAAAAAACACAATAGGTGAGATCCTGAGACAATGGAAACTCTGTGTGAACTGAAATCACCTCTTTCATCTTTAGATTCAATAGAAAAAAAAGCCCACCCAGTTAAGTAAAAAGAAGCTTGGGTGCTAGTCCTGTATCTTACTTCATTTGCCTGGTGCCTCAGATCTACCTACATCAGACTACCTGTGGAGAAACTTGTGGGTTTATTTTTCCTGGGGAAAAATGGCCTTTGGTATTTTAGAAAAAGCACTGGTGGATTTGTTTGGCTTTTCCTGATTGCACATTCACCCACCTACCCATCTTCCCACCTATCTGCCTAACCACCCAGCCTTTCTCTTCCCATCTGTTTAGTCTACCAGGTAGCAGAAGTAGAAGTTGTTCAGATGCTAGGCATTAGGCTAAACATGTAATATAAAGATAGTGCTATAGCAGTATAAGTTAAAATAATGAGCAATTATAGGGGCAGAATCTCTCCTTGGGTGATACCATCATATTCCCAACCAGTCTTTCTAAGGCTCTGCATGGACTTTTTATTTGCTTATTTATACCTAAAATTCACCCAGCACCTTCTAGCAAACACAGAGCAAGTTCTGGGGAGGCACAGTGGTAGATATGCTCGCTGACCACAGGGAGTTCACAGTCCCTGGGGCAAGACAGATGAATGAGGATAAAACACTTGAAACATAGTCCTAGAAGTAGGCTTGTGGTGTCATGATACAGAGAAGATGGGAAAACTCAGAGAAGGGATCTCATCTTGGGAGACGTAGTGCTGAGTCGTAAGATGGGAGAAGGCATGTGTAAAGGGGAAGGCTGGGGGAAACATGGAGACATTTTATAATGATAAAAACAAGGAAGTGTTGAGCAAGCAAGAACAATTGGAGAACTGGTGGGTAGTTGATAAGCTGGAGCTCAGGGGATGTGCGCTTGCATCTAGGGAGGGGGAGAACAGAAGCCTTGAATGCCATGTTGAAATTAGACAGCATTATGAATGTAAGAGTGACTCATTGAAGGATTTCAAGTCAGAGGAGTGACATGATCGGATTTACCTTTGAAATGATCACTGTGACATCAGTGTGCAGAAGGCGCTGGAGGAGGCCTGACCGAAGATGGAGAGGCCGGTTAGAGCACCGTGGCAGCCATCCAGGTGGGAGATGATGAAATGGAGATGACAATAGGGGACAGATGGAAGAGCAGTTTAGGATATAGAATCAGCAGGAGCTGGCCACGGACAGGCACTGATTGCTGAAGGAAGATGGGATTTCCAGTTTATGAATGAGAAGGGGGGATGGGCAGTGGCAGGAAAGAAATGATGAATTGAGTTGGGGCCTATTTGAACTTGAGATTATGTCTTAGTACTTATGTGGAGATATCCAGTAGGCAGGGTATCTGGAAGTCAGTTCATGACTGGCTTCTTTGCCAGTGAAGGCTTTCTTTTCTGTAGTGTTTCTCACCCACGCCTCAACTACCACTTCATTCCTAGAATCTCTAAGTCTTTAAATTATCCCGAGTCTCTTTTCTGGGCTCTGATTTCCTGTATCCAAGCACAGATTTGGTATTTTCGTCTGGAGGCCTCATTTCAGGGACAAAGAACTGCATCCTGTAACCAGGGTAATGCTTCTAGGACATTGATGCTACCAAATGCTAGAAATGTACCTGGCCCGTCAAGCAAATGGGAAGACAAGACATAGACAGACTAGGAGCAAAGATTTGCCAAATACATGACAGGTAAAGCAGCAAAAATGCACAAAGGAACCTTAGGACTCAACAATAAGAAAGCAAAAAGCTTGACCAAAAAGTGGGTCAAAGATTTTAAGAGACAACCTACTAAGGAAGATAAAGGTATGAAAAGATACTGTGGATTATATGTCATTGGGAAAATACAAATTCCAAAAAGATAACCCTGCGTAGCAAAATGCTGATGAGAATGGCAAGTCATGGAGCTCTCGGTCAGTGCTGGTGGGGGTGCAAATGGAACAGGTGTGCGGTGGGGGGGACAGCTGGAGTGTCGTCCACCAAATTAAACATTCTCTTACCATGTCACCTAGAAATGGCATTCCCTGCAATTTGCCCATATGAAAACTATGCCCTCACAAAAGTCTGCACATGAGCATTTGCAGTGGTTTTAGTCACAGTTTTCAAAACTTAGAAGCAACTGTGCTGCCTCTTGGTAGGAAGAGATTTCAGTTGTGCTTAATCTAGATGCTTAGTTATTACTCACCATTAAAAAGAAATGAACTATTAAGCCATGTGCACTGTAACAGCTTTCTCCAAGACTGAAACGTTCCATCCTGCAGGGAAGTACAGTAAGCTGGAAGGTAAACAGCTCAAAATAGCTTCAGGAAATCCCTGAAACTGACCAGATTCACTAGGCCCCTCCCTGCCAGGATATGCAATAAACGCCAAGAGTCCCTCTCAGAGGAACTGAAGTTGAGTTGAAGAGAAGACATTCAGACAAGTTTAGCTGCAAGAAGGCTCCAGGACCAGACCAGCTGCCTGGTAGAAGCAGAAACCTGCCAGTCTTCCTGGAAGAGGTTTTGACCAACTGAATCGCTTGAAAATGACAGTCTTCAGCCTGTTGAGTTGCCTTCAGTGTACTTCAGGTTCCCAACTTTAATTCATTGTCACCCATGCTGGGGTGGGCTGTGATGGTACAGCTGTCTTTGCGTCATTTCAGCTCCTGTGAGTAACACCTCACCCATATTCCTGTAAGTAACCCTGATGAAACTCATTGTTCACGAAGCTGGACTTTGGTGGTGTCTGTACTTTGGTCTGTTGTGGGCTGCCCATCTGGGGTCAGTTTGCTTGTGTGTTGTATCTCCCCAGGAGAAGTTTTGTCACCCAACACCATGAACATTTTGGGAGAATTTTAAATGTATATTTCTTTTTTAAATATTTATTTATTGTGTATACAATAGTCTGTTTGTGTGTGTATGTCTGCAGGCCAAAAGAGAGGGCACCAGACTTCATTACAGATGGTTGTGAGCCACCATGTGGTTGTGGGGAATTGAACTCAGGACCTTTGGAAAAGCAGGCAATGTTCTTAACCACTGAGCCATCTCTCCAGCCTTTTAAATGTATATTTCTAAGAAACAAAGACAACTTGAGGAGATTTCATATTTAACTGTATGGAAATCTGGAAGAAGCGAAACTATGAAGGTGAAAAGATTGATGGCTGTCAGGATTATAGGGAGAGATGGATAGACAGACAGAGCTTAGAGCAGTTTTAGCATAGGAAAGCTAGCTTTCTGGTGGTTATAATGATAGGTACATAACATGATGTATTTGTCAATGTTGATGAAATACCCACCACCAGGAAGGTATGAAAAATGGAAGCAGTGTAGGCTCACTATTGTAGCAAATGTGCTCTTGCACTGTTGACAGAGGTAACACTGTGTATGTGTGTGTGTGTGTGTGTATGGGTGCATGAGAGGTCTGTGTGCTTTCTGATTTATTGTACTGAAAACCAAAAACCACCCCAAGAAATATAGCCCATTTTTCCAAATGCAGCTAGGCCACATTAAGACATGTTAAAAACTATAAAATAGACCCTGAATTTCAAAGAATTGTATGAAGAAAAGGGTATGAAAATATTATTAATCTTTCTTGCATGGTTGCATGATGAGAAGCTTGCATGAAGAGTGGGTTTGGCACACGCTAAGTAAAATTCATTATTGAAATACTTTTACTGTTTCCTTTTTTAAAAGAAATGTGTGGCTATGGCTGGGGATAGCCATAGTTCAGTTGGTAGAATGATTGCCTAGCATGCACCAAGTCCTGGGTTTGATTACTACACCACATAAGCTGGATGTGGCAATGGATACCTGTAATTCCAGCACAAAGGAGGTAGAAGCAGGAGAAGCAGGAGTTCAAGGTCATCTTCAGTTAGAAATCAACCTTGAGGGTCAATCTGGACCACAAGAGACTGCCTAAGCTAACATCAGCAACAATAAAACAAAGCAAAACAAAACAAAAGTGCGATTACTTAGAAAATTTCAAGTGCTGTGTGAGAACAATCTGTTTCTTTGGGATAGTACTATCTTAGACTATAAATAAACCAGCATTAGAAGTGAGGACACCTAGCTTTCATTCCAGGAAGAACCATGCTCTTAAACACAGCTTACTCTTTGATGACAATAACCATGGCTCCTACCCATGGGAACTTACAATCTTCTGTCTTAGCTTTGAAAACTACCAAGCACCTTAATAACTCAAAAAGTAATATGAATTTAATTTTTAGATCAAAAAGATAGATATACGCTGATATCTGCTATTAGGATAACCAAGAACATATATATATGTGTGTGTGTGTATCACTTAATCAGTCCAATTGTAAGCTGTAACACGAGGGGCTGCTTGTTGTTGTTTCTGTCCTGCCCGGTTCCTGCAGCCATTCAGCCCCAAAGAAATCACACAGAGAGTCTGCATTACTTATAAACTGATTGGCCATTAGCTCAGGCTAGAACAATTGAGAACATTGAATATAATTGGGTAACAAGATATCTATGTTAGCCACATGGCTCAGAACCTTTTTCAGTGGGGCAGGTCACATTCTGCTTCTTTCGTGGTCTGAGCAGGACTGAGAGGAATGGGCTTCCTCCTTCCTAGAATTCTCCTGTTCTCATTGCCCTGCCTCTACTTCCTGTCTAGTTGACCTGCCTATACTTCCTGCCTGGCCAATCAGCGTTTATTTAAAACATGATTGACGGAATACAGACAATTATCCCGCACCAGTAAGCAATTAATTAACCTTTAGTGAGCATTGAGGTTGTCCCAGGAGGTAAAGAGGACAGCTTTAAGGACTATACAAACTGTAATTTCTAGTAACGTAAGTGGAATAGACCCAAAGGTGATGGTCTGTCTGCAGAAGGGTTTTGTATTTTGACTGACTGCTGCCTTGGTAATAATAATAATAATAATAATAATAATAGCATCAATAATAATAATATTAAATACTGATTTCAGTTCTCTTCTCTTCAGTCAATGTTGTTGAGAAAAAGGGGTAAATAGACAGAATAGAAGAAACAGTCAAATAAGACCCAGAGAAAAACATATGTTGTGTGCCATGGACAGCTTTCCCGGTGCAGGTGAAGGGTGGCTCAGTCTTTACCAAGGTTTACCAGGTGAGGACCTAAGTCTCAGACACACAGCTGTCTCTGCGAAGGGATAAAGGATGGGGAAGATGGAATCAGGCCAAGCTTCGTGCTTATCACATGCGTCTCCATGTGCCATGTAAAGACCATATGCCTTGAAAGCCACCGGCAGGATCCAGCCTCTTGTTTCATGGATGGGAGAAAGAGCAGCAGGGGAGGGAAAGATACTGGAGGATCTACTGGTGCTTGCAGCCCTGGGCTGTATCAGAAGCCCAAAGGGAATAAGATGTGGCCTTCTTCCTTCCCTCCTGTGAAGCAATTTCTTACTGGGAGGAGATCCTGTCTATTTGGCGGTATTTCCTCCACCAAGGAAACAGTCTGTAAAATAACTTGTTGAGAAAGTGCTTTTCACTGCTTCAAAACCAATTTTAAGAAAACTGTCCGGACTTCTATGCACAGTTCCGTAAAACTGAAACGTTAGGAGTAATAAGTATAAGAGAACATTTGATTTTCCGTAGAACAAATGAAGAGGGTCATTTTGTTGTCATAAAGATACTTTTTTGTACTTTGTTGATTTTCCCTAAATTCAAGCACACATATGTATTATTAACTGACAAAGATCAAATCTTACTGCTCAGAACACCAAGAGGTTTATAGACATTTCTCACACTTAATAAAATCATCACATTGAGTATTACTTGAACTATGGGTGCTACTGAATCTGGGATAGAAATATTTATTTATATTTGTTCAATAAACATTTCCTGAATGGCAGTTATATGCCAGGCATAGTTTTGGGCCTTGGGGAACACAAATGAAGACAATTAAAGCCCTTCTGAGGACCATCCCTTCTAAGGACCATCCTTTCTGAGAACCATCCCTTCTGAGGACCATCCCTTCTGAGGACCATCCCTTCTGAGGAGCATCTCTTCTGAGGACCATCCTTTCTGAGAACCATCCCTTCTGAGGAGCATTCCTTCTGAGAACCATCCCTTCTGAGGAGCATTCCTTCTGAGAACCATCCCTTCTGAGGATTATCCCTTCTGAGAACCATCCCTTCTGAGGACCATCCCTTCTGAGGAGCGTCTCTTCTGAGGACCATCCTNAGCATCCCTTCTGAGGACCATCCCTTCTGAGGAGCGTCTCTTCTGAGGACCATCATTTCTGAGAACCATCCCTTCTGAGGACCATCCCTTCTGAGGACCATCCCTTCTGAGGAGGTCTCTTCTGAGGACCATCCTTTCTCAGAACCATCCCTTCTGAGGAGCATCCCTTCTGAGGACCATCCCTTCTGAGGAGCGTCTCTTCTGAGGACCATCCTTTCTGAGAACCATCCCTTCTGAGGAGCATCCCTTCTGAGGAGCATCCCTTCTGAGGAGCATCCCTTCTGAGGAGCATCCTTTCTGAGGAGCATCCCTTCTGAGGAAATATACATGGAAGGTGGTGCCAGGTGCACTAGTGGCAGAATGGGGGATTGTGGGATGACAGAGTTTGATGCTGTTTGGGTGGGTGACCAGGGAAGGCCTCTCTATGTAGGACATAATGGTTGCAGAGATTAAGTTCAGAAGCATTAAAAAGTGAGTAAGCAATCTCCATGAATGGAATGAGGTGTGGGGACACACCATGTTTCTCACTCATACTGGATTTGCCTCTGTGGACAAGAACTGTCGGTATATACTTTGCACAATTTGCCATACCTGGGGCAATCAATCAAAGTAGTGATTTGGAAAATGGTGGCCATGCTGGAGAGAATCTTGGGGAATTCAGGGAAAAACCAAGGGATTAGAAGGCAAGATGTTTAAGTGGCAGCATCTCAGTGGTCTCTGATAAGTTTTCCACTTGGCATCATGGTTTTTTAAGTTGGCACAGTTGATGATTTGGACAGATAACTCATTGTTTGGAGTTGGGGAAGGCAGTCATACACACTGAGAGATGTTTAGCAACCCCCCTGGCAGCTCCCTTTTCTAACGTCCTAAGGTATTTCCACTGTGGCATGCTGCCACATCCTTTGGGGTAGGGGAAAGAGTCACCTGAGGTTTAGAAACACTGTTCCCAACACTGATGGACACTTATCCCTACTGAAGAAATGTCATTACAGGAAATGAGTTGAATCAACATTTATTTCTAATCTGATCGAAAGGAAGCTAGGTATATCTTGGTAGCAAGGTACCAAGAGCTTTTAATCTCTAAGGTTTTAGTTACTCATAGTCAATGATATCTGAAAATATTAAATTGAAAGTTCTATCCAGGTAGTAGTAGCACATGCCTGTAGTTGGGAGGCAGAGGCAGGCGGATCTCTATGAATTTGAGGCCAGTCTGGTCTACAAAGTGAATTTCAGGACAGTCAGGGCTGTTACACAGAGGAAACCCTGCCTCACAACAAACAAACAATCAAACAAGCAAATAAATGAAAAGAAAAAAGAAAAAGGGAAAAGAAAAAATTCTAGAAGTAAACAATTCGTATATTTAATATTGTGTGCAGTTTTGAGCAAAAGAAACACTTCTGATGAATGCTGTGTCTCACTGAGGATGGGAATTGTCTCCTTCCCATATCCAAACACTATTTCACCTGCCTGCTGGGCATCTTTATGCCCTGTCACAATACTGCAGAACTTGTGTTCATGAACCCTTCGTTTTATTCAGCAACAACATCAGAGCCCACCAACTGCAGCAGCATGATCACAGGTCAGAGAGAAGTTGCAGGTGCTTTCCTTGAAGCAAAAAGGTGGAAGTTTCCCACTTACTATGGAAAGAAAAGATTTGCTGTATGCAGAATTTACTAAGATCGATAATAAGAACATCCCAAGCTGTGTGATGTGCAAAAGCTGCCCCAAGAGTGTGTGCAGTGCTTAGTCACTCACCTGGGTTCATCCCATCCCTCAGACATCATGTCATCTCACAGCCCTCGCAGCCTCACGAGAACAGTGAGCACAATGCAGTAGGATGCGTTCCGAAAGAGGCTGCATTCAGAGCTAGACTGTGTCAGCAGTATGTTTGACAACTACAGTATGCTGTCAAAATTATTCTGTTCTGTTATTAACTGTAGCCGATCTTACTGTGTCTCACTTATTAATTAAGCTTACACAAAGAAAAGGAATGTAATATGTGCAGGATTTGGTACTAGCCAACCACGCAGGCATCCACTGGGAGCCTGGGGATGCAGCCTCACCAGGTAATGGGAGTGATCCATTAACTCATTCAGTCCACACAACAATTTGATGAGGAAGGGATCCCTGCTCCTATTGTGCTGAGGCTTCTGGAGATGGGTAGCATTGTCAAAGTCCAAACAGTTAGTGAACAATACAGCAATTCAAAACCCAGGTTTGTCTGACTCCAAAGATCAACCTTTATTCTGGCCCTGCACTGTCCAATACTGTAGACATAGTCATGTATGGCCATTAAACTTTAACTAAATTAAAATTCAAAATTCAATTGTACTTGCTACATTTCAGCAGTTCAGCTGTGACATGTGACTAGTGACCAGTGTCTTCTTGGACATGCATATGTGGCATGTTTTCATCCTCTCAGGAGGGACTTCCAGACGGGACTGCTGTGGGTAGACCAGTTGGCTCAGAAGCGGGTGAAGGTGTGCAATGTGCGAGTGGGCAATCTTCCTCTCCCTAAGATGCTGTTCTTTCCATCATCCTCCCTGCTGGAAGACTTGTACAGTCAGCCTGTGATGACCTGACTCTGGGCAGGAAGAAGTGCCTGCAAGAAGCAGCAATGATCTCGGTGTTATGAATTTTGCTTTTGTTTGCAGAAAATGTTATCTTTTTGTTTTGTTCCAGAAAATGTTCTTAACGGCAAGAGACAGGCCTGCCTGCAAGTCACCGGAGAAAAGTCTATTTTTAGACCTATGTGGGCAGACTATGGCACCAAGCGTTTCTTGATCTTGTGAGCATGAAAAAATAAGGAAGGAAACACATGGTCTTATTGAGTCCAAGCAGAAAATTGATGTTAGAATTACTTCCTTTCCCTATGATTTTTTTTAGAAGCCTGAGTGGCCATATATTGTAAGATGCAAGTTCAGTGTAGCATGGTACACCAGAGACAATTATAGTCTCCCAAATCCTACCTATCCTGGCACAATTAGAGTCCCAAAGATGAGACAGAGCACAGTGAGTGACAAACTGGCACCTCAGGTCTCACTGTATTACTTCATACAGGCCCCAGAAAGCTTTTTATGATTCTCTCTCAACCATTTAGCTACAATTCACTCTTTTTCAGGAGGACAGCACTTAAAAAAAAAAGAGCCACACAGCTTCACATTGTTTTTTGTTTGTTTGTTTTAATAGAACAGAGGTTGACTGTCTTAGGAATTACTCCAGTACCAGCACGAAGATAAAGTCAGTGTGGAACTGAGGCGGGAGATGATCACATGGTAGAGGGAACTCCTTGAGTCAGCAGTGACCTCCAGGTATCCTCCTGGACAAATTATTCCAGGGTCACACAGTAGGACAGGTCACATGAGAGTGTTCAAGTCATCTGCTTTATTGAATCAGTTTCAAAGCAATGTGGGAAAAAGAAGGAATATTTACCTATGTAGGAGAGGAGACAACATGGGGGCAGGCTAGTCTTCTGCACAGCACTGAGCAGTGCTCCATGTTTCCACACATGCTTCCTCTCTACTCATCCTCTCCTCTATAACAGCTTCCTCTCCTACCAGAGGACTTCCCCAGACCATTGAGCAGGAGGTTTTGTCCTTGGGAGATGCTTGCAACCAACACAGATGCTGGAGGAAAGCGATGTCCAGGAAGAAGGGGTATATTGACCACAGACATTCTCCCCTGTCAACTGCTAGCTAGGGCAAGAAGACACAGTGGGTGACTGAGGCAGGGATTTCGGAGTTGGAGGATGCAGGGATGGAGGTGGTCCGGTTCCTCCCAGTGACTGGGTCTTGCATCATTTCTGTCTGTAAATGCCTTCTTTGTTTGTTCCCTTACTTCATCCTCTTCTCCACCCTCCTTTTAGTTTTCCTGACGTCTCACTAGCTGTCTGTCTCTGAGTAACACATCTTAATGAATGCTGACTATGTCTTAAGCTACCAATTTAATGCTTAGTCATTTCTTATTAGAAGGCAATATTATACATCCTCAATACAGCAAACACATATTACAACTCCCTCCTCAAAAAAGAGCACCTTGCAATCCACTTTCAAGTATATTTAGCAAGCTTAGTGTTACACTTTCTTCTTTCTTTCTTTTTTTTCCCAAGAGTAGCCTTCACCTCATTATTATTCAAACAAACAAAACCAACCACTTTGGCTAGAGGAAGCATTTTAGTAAACAAAATAGAAAACTTATGTATGGTTCAATAAATTTGTAGCGCCTCACATTCACGGTTCCTCACGTGGGGTCACTTCAGAGAGAGAGGACTTCAGAAGTCACTGAATAAGTCCATAAGGGAAACTGAAGCCCAGAAACACTAAGCACTTCAGACTTGCTCACACAAGCAATTATACTTGTCGGAAACAGGTGAGTAGAAGCATTTGGACACGATACGCAGCAGCCTGCAGAAAAGCTCCCAGAAGTTGCTTGTTTAAAATAAAAGTTGCTGTCAATCGCCTTTGTGGTTATTTGCCCACTAAAGGTAGAAGAGAATGTGCAATGCAGTCCCTTTCAATGCTGTACCTACCTTCTTTGGACGAAGCCATCTATTTCAAAATTTTAGTTCAACTTGACCAACTCTTTAGGAATTAAATATCTCACTGAACAATGTAACAATAAAACTGATCTTCAGAGAATGTGGTCACTTCTATTTATTTAGAACCGAGAGGCTCGAGGCAAAGACAAAGCCAGTAGTAGTTTTCTTTTACATTATTTTTGCAGGGAGAAATGTTTATAAAACACACCAAGAAATCCAGTGCCCATGACAGGGTCTCTCAGCCCCCTGAAACGGGGAGCTATTTTGTATTTCTGTCTCTGAGGGAGGTATGTTTGTTAATGGGGAGGTCATGTAAAGAGACTATGAGCAGTGATTCCCAACCTGTGGGTTGTAATTCCCCCCTCCGAGATCGCATATCAGGTATTCTGCACATCAGATGTTAATATTCATAACAGCAGCAAAATTCCAGTCATGAAGTAGCGATGAAATAGTTTTATGGTTGGGGTTACCACGACATGAGGAACTGTATTAAAGGGTCGCAGCATTGGGAAGGTTGGGGACCAATGAATTAGAGGTTATCTCTAGAACCCAGAGGAGCCAGAATCCTGACTCTAGCACCTACTATGTGCATAGTCACTTGCTCTGTGGCTTGCTTTTCTGGCTAATAAGGTGGGTACAAGAGCAGAATCTAGGTGGTTTTTTCAAGGTATCAAACGAGTTAGTACATTTGGCTAAACCAAGTTCGATTAACTCGGTCCTTGAGTTGCATAGTTCAAGAAATGGTGACTTTAACTCTCCTTGCGTCCGTCAGACTTGGATGGAACAAGAAATGATCTATTCAATCGGAAGCTGAAGAAATATGCCAATGCTTGTCTTTCCTGGGATTAGGCCACATTGCATGGCTCTAGAGTGGTCAACAAAATGTGTTTGCCCAAACTATGCTGGCCTTAGTGCCAAGAGTCCTGTGTTCCAGGAAACCCTCCATCCTTGCACAGGGATGGTTCAGGGAAGCAAGACCACTGCTGAAGTGGGAAGGGAAGGAGCATTGACCAAACACTGGCTCTACTCTGGATCTTCTATGACATGGTTTTCATTAGACCATACTTTAGCTGGTGCAGCAGCAGCAATCACAAACATAATAGCTTGTTAGTTAGGTGTTACAGAGAAAGAATTCAAGCTTTAGTTCAACCTATGATCACATGACCCCTAAGAGACAGGTTCAGGATTCCAAACCATGGTCCCTCTGTCCATGAAACCTTCCTCTTTCTAGGATACCTTGATACTTAATCTTGTCAGCTTGATAGGATTTGAAATTAACTAAGAGATATACCTCCGGGTGAGTCTAGCTGAGTCTATGGGGCCAGAACGGAATAGCTGAAGGAGAAAACCTCCCTCCATGTGAGTGGGACCTTCCTCTGGGTGGCCCAGATACAAAGAGGCCTGAGGAAAAAGGAATGTCACTTTCCTACCCGTCTTTGCTTCTTTCTGAGCAAGCACATCAGGTGCTGCTGCCACCACCGTTGCCATCACTCTCTGCTGCCATCAGCTTCTTCAGGCTTCCAGCGTGGACTGGAGATCAGTGGCTCTTCAGGAAGCCCGCAGGCCTTCAGCACAAGACTGTGACTCTGAGGATTCCAGCTCCATAGGCTGAATAGCTACTGTTTCTCAGCTCTCTACTGTGCAAATGGCCATGGCAGGAACACCTGAACCCAATTGTATAAACCAATCTAATAAACTTCTTGTCCTTCTTGTCTTTTTTTTTTCTGAGACAGGATCTATATAGTCCTGGCTGCCTGGCTGGCTGGCTTGGAACTCACTATGAAGATCAAGCTGGCCTCAAACTTACAGCAATCCTCCTGGCTCTCCCTCTGCCTTCTTGGTGCTAATTAAAGGCATGTACCACCACCATGCCTTTAGTAGTACACACACACACACACACACACACA
>LOEQ01001246.1:83548-102331 GCA_001685075.1 Bramus lutescens
ATACATGGAGGCAGAATGTTGAATACATAATAAATAAATCTTTAAAAAAAAAAGCACAGACCTATAACATTAAAAAAAAAGATGGTGTGCCTTCCCTTTGCCAAGGGTAGCGTTACACAACTTTGATTTCAACACTCAAGAGGCAGAGGCAGATTGATCCCTTAGGTCAAAGCCAGCCTGGTCTACGTAGAGAGTTCCAGACCAGCCAGGGCTACATAGTGACATTCTGTCTAAAAAAAGAAAGGAAGACAGGGGTTGTAATGGGGTTGGGGGTGGGGAAACAATGGAGTCTGCAGTTCCTTTTGGCTTTCCTGAACCGAAGTGTTAGTTTATAAATTATGCTTAATGTGCCAAAGACGTCTCCTACGACCCACCCTGCTCTTGGCCCTGGACTTGCCATAGACATTTGGACATGTATTTGACAAAAACACTATGTGAGGTCTCTTGCCTGTACTAGCTGTGTTAAAGCATTGTTCAGCATCACTGGACAAAGTTAACCAGGCCACATCTTCATGTGGCCTAGAAGCTATGGGCCCTGAGGGCTCTTGGGTAGTCACAGTAATTATCAGAGCAGTCTTGAATTCATTCAAGTGACTAGGTAGCCAGATAATTTAAATACACCACTGAAAGCTTTGAAGAAGTTGTTTCTAAAATGGGTCAACAATTTGTTGGTATACAGAATACAACTGAGCCTTGTTACTCTAACTGCATTAGTCAGCAAAATGGCAATAGATTTATATATAGAGAAATATCTATAGGTATTTATATATCTATATCTATATATAGATATAGATATATTTCAGTGAAAAATAGTAATGTAACAGAAGTCAATGAAATTCAGAGAACAATACAAAATTCCTACAGGTGACTACCTGTCAAAAGTTTCCTGTTTCTTTCTTGTCTCTTGGCCTGTTATCCCCTCTCATAAGAATTCAGTGATGCTGAACTCCCAAAGTTCAGTTGTAGAGTGGGAGGAGTAAGAATATGAGCAAAGAGGTCAAGGCCATGATAGGTACCCACTGAAACAGTCTACCTGAGCCAATGGGAGCTCACCAACTCCAGCCAGACAGGGAAGGAACCAACATAGGACCAAACTAGACTCTCTGAATGTGGGTGACAGTTGCATGGCTGGGAAGACTGTGGGCCACTGGCAGTTGCACCAGGATTCATCCCTACTGCTTATACTGGCTTTTTGGGAACCTATTCTCTTTGTATGGATACCTTGCTCAGCCTAGATATGGTAGGAAGGGCCTTGAATTTTCCCCAAAGCAATGTGCCTCATCCTCTCTGAGGAGTGGATGGCGGTGGGGTGAAGGGCTAGGTGGAGGGGATGGGAGGAGGGGAGGGAGTAGGAACTGGGATTGGTATGTATAATAAACAAAAGATAATTTGTTTTCTTTTTTAAAAAAATAAATAAAAAAGAATTCAGCGATACATTTCCATTCACTTCTTAGTACTAACAGAAGCCAGAGTCCTTGTTTTCTCGACTGGGATTCCTATCAAGAGATGAAGTGAGAAGGCACATACATGGCAGTGGGAACTTTGCTTAGGTCGCCTCCTGTGTCCTCACTGAGCTAAGGCAGGGCAGGTTGATGCTTCTTTGACCTTTGTTTCTCAGTCAAAATCTTGCCTGGTCATGGCTTCGTGATTTACCTCCTCTCTTTCTGCAGAAATGTGCAGGTCTGGGGTAGGGGTTGGGAGACAGACATGGTATTCTACAAAATGTCATATTCCAGGGAAATTAAAGACGTTTGATACAGAGAGAGAGAGAGAGAGAGAGAGAGAGAGAGAGACTCTCTGTGTGTGCGTGTAAGACTGTTGCCTGACATCTCATGAGAGTGGGTGACAGGGGTTTGTCCTAGCCTGGATACTGCGGGCTGGATGCATGTGCCAGCTTGTGTGTTAGTCAGCTCTGAGGAACACACTTCTACCTTGAAGTTGTAAGTGGACCCGAGGTTCAGGCAGAGGGGCTTTGCCTTCTCCAAGGGGATGGTGGTACACCGCGCTGGCATCAACTCAGGGGAGACTCAGGGAGGTGAACTAGAAATAGAACAGTAGTTGACTGTAGCAAGCTAATTCGTAAATCACCCAGAGCCCAGTCAAAATGACTAATAATTTCGAAACTGTAATTACCCACCTGTAGGCTTTATTTTTTTTCCTTCCAAGTTCCCACTTTTCTGTTTTTCAAATGTTTTAATAATGAGCATGCACTCCTCTTATAATAAAAAATCCAATTAACTTAATTAGAAAAAAATTACCCACAGGTGACGCAAGGTATCTCATTAATTCATCATCGAGCATTATGATCTGGCCCACGATCTCTGCCCACTGTGCACAGTCACTGCGGTGTTGTTAGGGCTGAGCTGGGGTAGGGTACTGAGGTGGGTGTTGGAAGGGAAGAAGGAAATGAGAAGAGATGGGAAAGGCTATCTCTAAGAACACATATCGGGAGGACCTGACTGAGAGCCGTGTTCAGCACCATGTGACTTTTGATGTTTGCCAAGAGGAAAGAAAAGGAGGGATGCTCTCTGCTGGGAGACTGAGTGTCACATGATAGCCACTGTCATTAGCAATTGTACATCTGGAAATTTGAGTTTGGATTATTTGGGAGCCTGGAAGGGATACGCAAAAATGTTGGGGCCTCTGTGTTGCATGGGTCCTATAAAGCAGGCCAGGGATGGAGTGGTCAGTCCAGCCTTGTCCTGCCTGGGTCATGCCCTGGCTTCCGCTAAGTGCCTTTCTGGGTGACTTAGTGGGAACATCAGCTTTAGAACAGACTGAAAGTTGGCAAACCCATCAGTCTTCCTCTGGTTTAGACCCAGTGCTAGTGCTGGGTGCCTGGGATGAGAATACAGGATGAGGGTGTCTTTGGGTAAATGTAATGATTAATTTTTACTTTCTTCTAAGAGATTCCCCTATCATGCAGTTGGCAACTGTTGCATGTCTATAATGATAAACAAGTAAATAAACACATGATACAAGCCCTGTCTCTAACTGGGTATGCGTGCCCCTTCTCTGAAGTGCATTGTAATTGCACTTCTTACGTCAGGACCAGGGGATGCGGAGCACTGCAGACAAGGAGAGAAAGTGGGAAAGTTAAAATGCAGTGTCACAATGAAAAGGGTGTGTTCCCTAGGCAACAAAGAGGGCCCTAAGAGAGACATGCATGGACCTCATCTACATGGAGAGCAGAAAAGACAAGATCTCCTGAGTAAATCGGGAGCTTGGGGACCTTGGGAGAGGGGGAGGAGAGGGCAAGGGAGGGGAGTAGAGAAAAATATATAGCTCAATAAAAACAATTAAAAAAAAAGAACATGTTTCACACCCGTGCTTTAGATAGAGCGAATGTATGCCACCTTCCTGATGGCCGTCCCACTATTGATTAATCCCCATTGCTCATCAGTTAGTTAACTGGAGCCTTTTCCTGTTTTTGGCTCTGCTGTTGAAGGTGAAGTAGGCTCTTGGCTGTCCTTTCAAGAGAACTAGCTGCACATTTTGATCTGGCAAAGAACTGTTCGTGTTTAGTTCCTTCTGGCTTTTTTTTTTTTCTTAAAAAAAATTTTATATGAAACATGCTAGGGAAACTGGTTGAATTTCCAGACAGCAGATGAATCCTAATAATCAACAGACTTTGCTAGCTTACTTCTTTTCCTACGGCTACATTTCATGTAAATGAAGCCAGTATTCTGTGACAGGAAGGTCCCTGGATAAAGAGGCCCATCTTCCTGCTGTATCCATGGCCTCAGAACCGTGAGCACTGCTCACTGGGCTCCATGGGCTTTCTAATCTGGAATGTGTTCTCTCCCCACCACTGGGTCCCCACTGTGGTGGGGGAGGGGATGTTGTGAGCAAGATCATCAGGCCCTTGCCAGGCATCCTGACCTCCCCGGGACTGAACTTTCAACCTCTTGAGCTGACAGTTAGTGGTGCATTGCCCAAATTTTGTGTGAGACTAATTGCAGCTTGTAAATGGGGGCATTGTGGCCCTGGATAAGAGCCAACCGTCCCTCTCCTCAGGGTCACCCAAGTGGAATCTGGACACAAGAAAGCCTGTCCCCTAATGGGCCTCCTCCTTGAGCCCTTCCCAACCTCTGGAGCCCAGGGTTTGCCTTCTTCGTCAAGGGAGAAGTAGAGGGCACAGCAGGGGGCTCCTCTGTAAATCTCCTCAGGGAAGACCAGGCTATTCATAGCAACAGACCACTCCCTCAGGAATTCCCACAGACTTCCCAGGGCTTCCCACTGTCTCCCCACTCAGCAGGAGCCACCTTTCACAAACCCAGGGAGACACACACACACACACACACACNNGCACGCACGCACGCACGCACGCATGCACGCAGGCACATGCACTCAGTCTCAAAGCACAGACCGCTTTGAAAGCCATCCATGTGGTGTCCACCAGGGAAACTACTGGAAGCTGGAAGAAGATTCACCCAGCAGATCAGCTACTTACATTTTTTGTTTTACAAAGTAGATAGACTTTGGAATGGACACATAAGCCATCAAGTGTGTGGAACAGGAAGCCACACTTCTTGGAAGCGGGACTAAGAGTGGTCTGAGCACCACACTCCTGATGTTTGTGACTCATGCATGAGTGTTCAGCAGAAAGACAAAAGAGGCAGCCAAGGGTGATTGTGTTCTGAAAGCTTCATCTGACCAGAGTGGTGGCTGGTATCTCCTATCCCGAGGCCATGGAAAGAGCATACGGAAGTGTGCGAAAATACAGAGTGAGTGTTCCAGGCAAGCAGCATATTGTCCTCAGTTAATCTAATTTGTCAAATTGTTCCTGGTGCCTTAGAGCTAAAGGATGATGCTTGGGCCACAGTATACAAATCCCCAGCCATCTGCTCGGACAGCTGTTGGACCCTGGCAAGAACTTGTACCCCTGGCATCTTGCGAGAGCCCTTGGGCATAGGAGGACTAGAAAGAACTGTTCAACCAAGTGGCCAAAGGGTAACACTACTAACAGCACTGAGGTAGAAAGGGATAGATGATATGAGCAGAGGTGTGCCAAAGAATGAGCAGAATCTCCCCCAGTGACTCAGTCACCAGACACCCCAGTCTCTGTGTCCTCTGGATTTTCCCTTAATACCTTCAGCCTTGCCTTAAAAATCAATGCAGTTAGTGCACTGCTTAGTTAAAAGTGAGCATATCTATTGATGCTCAAACAAGAGCTAGGCGCTTCCTGCCAATTTAGAGAGATCTGCTTGGATGATCTGTCAATTCTTTCAAGAGAAAGGGCTAGGACTCGCTTGCAGTTTCAGTAAATTACTTCCGTGAGCGTCGTTTGCCTCTGACACGCTACTCTTTGTGGGACAATTTCATTAGCCTAGCCGAGCTTCAAAAATAGAGTTAGAGAACTCAGGCATCCCAGTTGTTTTGACGGTGTCATGGTTTAACAGTAGAAAATTCTGCATTCTGTTAAATCTCTTATTCCAGAAAAAGAGAGGGGACTAGTCACAGGACCGAGCTATTTGCATTCTGTTAGGCCATTTCCTGATGCTATAACCAAATACTCAAGGCTAGGGAATAGAGAGAGAAATGTTGATTTAGCGCACAGTTCTTGAAGCTGAAAGTCCAAGCTCCACTGGTTGAACTCTGATAAGATGCCACCATGTTGCATCCCACCCCATCCTATCTCACCTCACCACCCCACCCACACTATCCCAACCCAAACCCTCTCAGATGTCAGTGTATGGGAGTGTATGCCAGAGGGACAGGGTACACACTAGGTTAGGAAGCCAGAGCTGGAAATGATGCTGATCTTACTCCTTTTTAGCAACTCCCACACGTAAACTCCCCAGCACCACACATGAACAACATTAATCTCTAAAGGAAGTACCCATGGAAGACCTAATAAGTCCCCTTAGGCCACAGCACCTTTGTTTTGATTTAAAGATTTATTTTCTATGTAGGAGTGTTTTGTTTACCACATGGATGCCCAGTACCCTCAGAGGTCAGAAGGCAGTCAGTACTGGATCTCCTGGAACTGGAGTTTCACATGGTTGTGAGCCACTATGTGGGTGATGGAACTGACCCAGGTCCTATGCAAAAGCAACAGGTCTTCTTAATCTCTGAGCCATCTCTCCAGCAACTAGCTATTACAAGTCCCGCTGCCTCTCAACATAACTAGATTGGTGAGCACATTTCCAATCTGAAACCTTTGGGGTACAGATCCAAACCACAGGGCATTGCAAGTGAAGATCCTGAGCTTGAGAGCATGGTAATGTGATGTGATCTTAATCTCAGAGGTACTCACATCCGAAGGGGGTCTTCTGAAAGTTTTAGCTTTTCCTGGTTGGTCGGTTTGTACTGAAATTATCTAAAGAATAGAAGGAACCTGTGTGGCTCCAGGTGGGTGGGGGAGTTCAGTGTCCCTAGGATGCTACTTAGTCACCATCCCTGAGCATTCGATAGTGTTTGTGTTAGTATTTGTTCTGTTTTCTCAGTTTCTGCCACACATATCTTTATAAACAATTTCTTGGGATGTTTATGAATTCCCTTTTATGCACTTGGGAAGCATGAAGAGAAAATAGCAAATATTTAAATTGCGTATTCCTCTTACAGCGATCTTAGGAGACCACAGTCATTTTGTGCATTACTGTGTGTTTATAAATACGCTTTTGCACACAGCTTTATTTATTTGCTCAGTTTGGCCTATGGCACTGAGTGCTTTTTAAACTGATATGTTCTAATAGGTGGCAGTCACATTGCAGATTCTGGTGCAGTGAGTTGGGCCCAAGACTGCACCCCTAACAAAGGCCTAGGTAGTTCTGAGACCATGGCCCAGGGTTCCTACTGATTATATCTGAACTTTCTTTGCCTTCTGGAAATTTCTGTAAAAGAAGGAAGAAACGGGGAGGGAACCACCCTGATATTCTTGAAAATAATGCCTGTTGAGAACTCTGTGTGCTTTAATGCTCGGCACAAATGCAATTAGAATTGACCCAAAATATCAGTGTACCTAGGAAGGGAAGTCAAAGGGAGGAAGTAGAGGGGAATGAGGTCAGAACATGGCAATTACAAGGTCTGCGGCTGGAGGGAGTCACTCTTTGTCAAAGTGTTGGCACTTACAGATTCTCACATCCCACTGTTCCCTAGGCCTTGCCAGCCAGAGGTTTCCTTGCAGAGGTTGCAGCAAGTAAGAGGAGAGCTTTTGGTAGAAGGCAAGGAAATGCTTCATTCCCTTCCAAATGGTTGCAAGAAAGGTCCAAATATGGATGAAAAATAAAGCCTACTCCAAGGAGGGCACCAGTCATTCCATGTCAGTTATGGCTTTATTGTGCTGCTGAAGACCCGGAAGCAGATAATGAAATGCGTAAGTAGAAGGGGGAAATGTCATTAAGTCAAATGCCTGACAGAAAATAGGAGGTGGCTCCATCTCACACACACATACACACATGCACACACACACACACACATGCACACACACGCATGCATGCACAACACACGTGCACACTCACACACACTCACATGCACACATGCACATACACACATACATGCATGCACACACATGCATGCACACACACACACATGCATGCACAACACACGCGCACATGCACGCACACACACACACGCACACACACACATGCATGCACAACACACGTGCACACTCACACACTCATGCACACACATACACACATGCACACACATGCATGCACACACACACACACGAATGCAAACACACACCTTTGATACTGTCTACAATAAACCTCGCGGATCCAATTCAAGTACTTTCTATGACTCACACAGCCCTGGTTAATGAGATGACACATTAAGGGGCAGGAAGGGAATTCTGGGATTAAATGCTTTAATTATTTAAGAACAAAATATACGTGTCACAAAAATGGATGAGATGGTATTGTTCTCCAAATTACATCAGTCACGACCTTGGGAGAGTTTCTGTTCTTTCCCCAGAAAAGAAAGATCAGATGTTGATGAGTACATGATTATTAAATTAGCAAACAAGACATACACAAAACAAAACAGCAACAAAAAAGAGGAGCATCCAATGTGTGCTTCGTCCATGAGAGAATGAAGCCAGGATCCTAGCTAGTGCGATGCTTACTTTCTTTTCTTACAGGGGTTTTATGCAAAACCAAAACCCCCACAAAGTTATTTTTTCCCTCCCGGTCCTCAAAGCAAGAGTCCAAATTAGACTTCATGTTTCTTTGCGTTTCTATAAAGGATGAGTCCATAATTAGGATAAGTCAGTTTCAATATTTTTCCTTCCTTTGGCTCTCACCTCTGTTTAACCATCTCCATTATTTGTGGTGTGAACCCACTGGTCAGTCATACACATTCTTTGATTGCTAGGATGTCCTCAGAGGCCGGACTGTGGGACCCTATGATCAGAACTCTTTCTTTGCTCCTCACCAATGCGGGTGCCTCAGACACTCCAGCGCTTTTGAAAACTGTGCCTCTCCTTTGTTCCCACAGAATGAGAAGAACAGCCCTGCCACATGTTCACCTTGTCTCCTTCCCTCTGCCTTCCCATGAGTGTGTGGGGACTGGGAGAGGGAAGTATGAGCAAGGGATCACTCGTGGGGTCAGCTTGATTCACCTGTTCCACAGCACATTCAGGCTCAGAACCATATATATATCTGGGCAGTCATAGCTCCTAAACTCTCCCCAGATCGTACTGTCTGTCACCAGTGGAGAGCCCAGGGCTCAGGCTAACAGGACTGAATAGAAATAACCCTCTAATTTGCTCAGACACTTGTACAGATAAAGTCATCATCTAACCTTAGAACTACTTTTTTGGGGGGGTGGTGGATGGGCTCTCATGGAGCATCACAACTTTGCCCTGTGCTTGCTCAATAGCCAAGGATGACCTTGAACTTCTGTTCCTCCTGCCCGAACCTCCTGAATTATACGTGTGCCACCATGCCAGTTGTGATTTCTGCAGAGGGCCGCAGCTCAGTGGCAATGCTCCTCCCCAGCGTGAGCCAGGCTTTGGGGACTTGATCTCCAACATAAAAAATAGTTATAATTTTCCCCACTTTCCTGACATAGGCATTTCTTTTGCTTTGCTTTTTAACACCAAGGTCTTTTTGTGTGTAAGGAAGACACGGTCTCGCTATGCACGACTTTTATCTGCACTGGGCCACCTGGGCTTTGTGGTATCTTTTCAGCAGAGAGAAAAGGAGTAATAGCAAGAATCCTTGCTCAGATCTGCCTGGCTAGTGTAGGCTTCTAGCAGCCAAAGGAGCCCTGTGTTGGAACCCAGCACAGCTGAGATCAATGTCATAAGAAACATACAAAACAGGTTGACTTTATTGGCACCCATCAACTGAAAATTTAAATTTTACTTGATAACAAGTAGATTTTTTTAATGGGTGCTCTGGAATATTCCTTTACACTGTGTAAATATATGTCACTATGATTGGTTTAATAAACAGGCTGACTGACCAATAGCTGAACAGAATAAGGTTAGGTAGGAGAACCAGAGTAGGAGAATGCTGGGAGGAAGAAGGGCAGAGTCTGGAGTCACCAGCCAGATGCAGAGGGAGCAGGAGATGAACATGCCATGCTAATAAAGGCACCGCCATGTGGCAGAGCATAAATAATAATATGGGTTAACTTAAGAGCTAGTTAGTAATAAACCTTAGCTATTGGCTGAGCATTTGTAAATAATTTTAAGTCTCTGTGTTGGTTATTTGGGAGCAGGCGGTAGGGACAGGAAAACTTCTGCCTATAAATGTGGTCTAGCTCAGTAGCCCTGTCTGACACAGAACTTACTATGTATATACCCCATTGCTCTCCATTTGGAGTGTTCTTCCTGCTTCTGACTTCTAAATGCTGAGGTTACAGACATGCACTGCTATGTCTGTGAATAGGTAGATTTTTAAATAACATTTTCCCTATGAACAAAACCAATACATTTCTATTGCACAAACCTAGGGAAGCATAGAATAACTCTATTTAAGAAAGGCAAGTCATGTTTAGGACTACTGCCCTATAGTTGCTTCTTTCCAAAAATTTTCTTTACAGTGTCGGAAGGGGGAGTAAAGAACATGAGCCAAGATTGTATCTAGTCAAGGCCAAGTTCCTAGCAGGAGAGACACCATCTTAGTACAGAGAAGCCTGCAGTAAAGTGTATGCTTTTTTAAATAATTGTCAATGAAAAACATAGAAGCATGTCTATATGGATACTTTTGCCCCACTGGGACATTGTCAGGGAGAGTTTTTCATCATTGTTTCACTTAGCGGGGTCCTTTAAAAACACAACATTATTAAAATCGATGGAGAATGTAAGTAGGTCCCAAATGAGTGAAGAACCACAAGCTCCTGTATCACCCATATGGAGAGCCTTAGTTCAAGAAATGTTCCTATCTCACATGAATGGACCCCGAAGGCTCATCAGGCTGAGCTCAGATAAATAGTGACTAGCTTGGTCTCAGGAACCCCTGAGCCTTACTGGGTGTCTCCTCCTTTTGGTGGGTGTCATAGTTACCTGCCAACTTGACTCAGCCCAGAATCCCCTGGCGGGCGGGGAGTAGTGTCAAATGAGTCACGGTCTTTGTAAGTTCGCTCCATGGGTGTGTCTGTGAGGGATTGTCTTGACTGCTGACTGATGGAGAAGCACCTGGCTCTCTGAGAGTAAGCAGGTGGACCTGGGTTGGATAACAGAGTTTAAGGAAGCCAGCAAGCAGCTTCCCTTCAGGGTTCTGCTTCAAGTTCTCACTTGAATTGTTGCCCTGACCTCCCTCAGTAGTGGATTGTAACCTAGAATTATAAACTGATCAAACCCTTTCTCCCTTTCAGTTGCTGATAGTAGGCCTGATGCAAGGCTTCAAGCATACATTATTTAATTCTCCCAACAGCCATTTGTGCTGGCTACTGCAGTTTTTATAGGCAAGAAAGGAAATGTTTAGACAGTGCAGCCACTGATCAAGGCCACCCAGCCTGTGAGGGGCAGAGTCCCAGACATGCTCTCCTCATTCCAAACTTTTTACTCAGTTACTCAGATATGGTGTAATCAGAATTTGTATTTATTTTGTCTATTCTGTATATTTGGTCTTGTATTCTAAACATTTATTCTAATTATTAAGTTACTTTTGCAACCCCTGAAATGTCAAAATGATGTGCTGTAATTCACTCTGTTTTCTTGTCCTTCCTTGTTGATAGCTGTGTTGCAGAGAACAAAAGAGCCAAGATACCCAATATGTAAAACCCAGACAGAGTCAGGAAGACTGCCCTATTATAGAGCCCAGCAGTGAGACAGAGGGCAAAATCAAAGCCATTTTGCACAAAGGGATGACGTACAAGCTAGGTTCTGGCCATGCCCCTTGCTGAGGCCTAAAGCCAGCTCCCTGGAAGTTAAGGAACATAAACAAGGGGGCAGTAAAGGAGGAGAAGAGAAGGACCTGTGTTTGTCCTTTCCTACGTCTGGTTCTCACCCATTTCAACACCTCACAGAGCCCAGCTGTTCTTTTCAAACTCACCAAGTATTAGGCACAGGACAGAGGCAAGATTGGGTCTTAGTTTGCTGTAACGACCCTCTCTCTCTTTGTATCTCTCTTTCCTTTCTTCATCACTTACCCTCACTCTCTCATCTGAGTAATCTAGAAGGGTAGAAAGGGGTGAAAGATGCCCCCATCCTTGACAATATCGCCCCCCCCCAAAAAGCTGAGGCCTAGAACTTTCTGCTTTAGAAATCCTTGGCATCTGTCCCTGTCAGTGACTGGCAGAGGGAGATTTAGACAAGGTCTAAGGGCAGACTGATGGACCCCCCCAGCCTGAGTTCTGACTCATAGACAATGAAGACCCTTTGGCTCCCTGCTTCCTGTTTTCTCAGGTCACCCCTTGTGGGGCCGGGGTTGGTGACCAAGTGAACCAAGCGTAGGAGGGCACACAAAGGGAGAGTGAGTCCAACAGTCCAAATCGGTGTTTCTCTGAACTCTGGGCTAAGCGTTAAGCCCTGTCTCCACCCCTGTGACCTAGAGCTGTGCTATTTAATTTGGCAGCACTTAGTTCTTCTATCTAGAAAATGGTGATGATTGGATCTACCTTAAAGAAGAGCAGAAAGAATGAAGCAACATTGAGTACCTTGCCGGTCAACCAGTCCCTGTGCCTTAGTGACACTGCCATCCTCAGTATACACAGCAGCCTTGTCTCTTTGGGCGTGAAAACACTCTGGACTACTTTTGTGAGATGCTGGTATTTAAGCTGACTCATTGATGTTGATGGGTTGGCTTGCTAGCTCTCCCTTCCTTTCTCCAGAAGTTTTTGTTTTTCTAGATTTGCCAACCCTAGACCTTTTGTTTGAAGGGGCTAGTGGCAACCCTCAGGTGACCTTCTGTTCTAGACAGAGAGAATCTAGCTGGAGATAAGAGGGAAGGAGACACAGGAGTTCTTTATGAAAAACCCGAAACCAACTCATATATAATAGACACACAAGTATAGGATATTCTCACTAGGGTTCTCCTAAAACCAGGCTGAGATGGGTACTGTCCTGAGATAGGCAATACCAGGACAAGATCTCAGAGAAGTTTCTCTTACAGCCCACTATGTATAGGGACCTTGCTTCAATAAGACATGTCATTGCAGATGAAAAAAACAAAACCAAAGCAAACTTACATCCTGGTAGTAGGGAATGATTTCAGGGTTAAGCGGCGCCCTTTGCCAGTGTCTGATCATGACTTTCACACTTCTGAGAGACCTCTCACTGAATTTCTTCTCTTGAAGATTAAATTCTGTCATCCTCATGTGACTGAAGCAGGATATCATTTCTTTCTCTGGAACTTAGATTCAGAAAATCGCAACTGTTCATTTTAGTTCAGTTAGCAGCCAGAAGAGTTGAGATGGTGAATCGTTTCTTGAAACTATTTGACGTAGGGGTTTTCAGATCACCAGTAACACTCGTGGTTAATTGCTCAATGATTCGGTTGGCCCAGGTCTCATTCATATCAGCTGTGCACACTGCTGTTTGGATTGATGTGTTGGTGATATTCCAATCAGCAAGTCCTCAGAACCCAAGACCATTTTTAATCCCTCCCAGGTTAGAACTTGGCTTTTGAATACATTTTATTTGCAGTTATTTGAGAACCTTGGGTACATGTATAGTCTCCCCTGGCTCTCATTTCATTTCCCTGCCTCTTTCCTAGGCGGCTTTTCACAAGGAAAGTCCTGTCACCTGGAACAACCTAGCCTGATTTTCTAATTCCCTTTTAATGGTCTTGTGTTCCAAGTTTAATTTCAGAATGGATTGCTTACATTTCCCTTACAAATCTCCCTTCTAATCATTGTTATTAATATCACAATTTGGTTGCAATATCTGTAAGAGCACAAAATGTGTCCCCTTAAAGATGCATCTGCCAGCCACTGAACTGCATACATTTCAATTACCACTCTGCCTTGTAATTATTATTATTAATATCACAATTACTATTGTAACATCCATAAAACTGCAGAGCATGTCCTGTCAATAGTGTATCTCCAAACAGCTTTTTCGGTTTGCTCTTAAGAAAAATGTACCAGACTTTATCTAAATTCAGCTTCCCTTACTGTTTACATCAGACCACACCCTCCATCAATAAACCCATCAAAATGATCTACTGTGTTGTAGACAAAAGTTATTGTGTCAAGTTGACACTAATCAGTTAATTCCAGTAAACCTTCAGATAAACAAAAGCTTGTTGTCTATTACTGATGTGCATGATGGGCCCCATGTACATCCTATGGTTACACCATCTATAGAGATGTATCTGGCAGACATGTGCCCTAAGGCATGTATATGGAAACCCAGACAAGATCTATAGCTAATGATGTTGACCTTGACTCCCCCAACAGAGATTGAATTCAAGTCCTCATAATATCTAGACAGCTGATATGTATACTGTGCTAATAATATTAACAATTGCTATGCCACTGGGATTCCCCAGGCCCTCGCTTAGGAAAAAAATATATTTCAAAGCTTCTTCCTTTACGTGATTTCCTCCTTTGTGCCATCATTACAGCTATTTCTCTATGCAAACAAGGATGCATTTCTGAACAGAAAAATACTTTAAAAAAAAAGATGGAGTGCTTATGTTAATTAGCAATGCCATGCAAGTTAAACGCCTTCTGGGAAAAGCTCAGAGTACCATCGGTGGTCTGAAGAAACAATTACAGTCACCATGTATGTCAGGGCAGGCAAGCTGAGTACAAACTGAAGAGAGAGAGAGCTTTGCCTGTTATCGTGGGGGCAGCAGGAACAACAACAGGCTTTCCCTGACGTTCTCTCTCGGGGGCCCAGAAACCACCCAGCCAGTTCTGTTTGACTGGTGAGCTAGCTGGAGATGCAGCCTTTCCCTCCCCTCCCTGTCTCTTCTTCCATTGCAAATAAATGGGAAAGGCCAGGGCAGATTCCCGAGCCACAGAAGAGCTTGGGATGAAATGTTGACAGGGGGCACTGTTAAAAATTAAATTCCGCCCTGTTTTGTGTATCATTCTTGTGAGTCACATTCGTGAATAGTAGCGAGAGATTTAATGATCGCATATTCTTTATCTTATTTCCCTTTGGTCGATGGCAATTTTTTTCTGTTAATGTCAACTTAGAGCTCAAAGTAATTTAGTAATTGATTCTCAGCGCAGAAGTCCGCCAATGGCAGCTCTCCATTTGTGGGGGGATAGCTTTGCTAATTTTATCCATCAGAATGAGATTACCATGCTAATCTCTCCCAGCCTCATCTCTTGGTCATTTGGGACCTGCTGAGGCAAATGACTTATTAGACACAAGGGCTTCGTCCATTCCCAGGGTCGGGGAAAGATGATAGGAAGCCAAGATAAGGACATTGGCATGCTCTAACACACACAGATGGCATGCATGCCTGATGCTAAAGTCGGAAAACCCCTGAACTGGAAGCCTGAATAAGAAGTTAAAACAAAGGAAAAACACAATGCATCAAAACGTTAAGTTCGCCGATGGGAAAGAACAAACAGTTAAGGCAGGGCAGATGTATCTGGGGACACATAATTGGAAACCTAAACATTCACTGGGCCAGGGAAGCCTGCTCAGTCCAAGGCAGGTGGAGAGAGAGAGGCGCCCTAATATCATTAAGTGGAGGAAACCCAAAAGGGCTGTGCTAACAAAAAGACGGAGGCTCCGTCTGCAGACAATCCGCTCTCCTGCTTTCTGTGAAAGGCTGCTCCTGGCTGCATCAGCCATTGGTTATTTATTTGATTTAATTAAAATGTTCAGAGCAGTGTGAGCCTGTGCGGTAAAACTAGCCTAGAAGTAGCTTGGGTTATACACACACAGTAGGGTGTTGTATGGAACAATGGGCTGAAAACCCTTCCAGCCACTGTGAGTAAATGGGCACATTCTAAAATGTTTCACAGAATGTCTTAAAAAATCTATTTGAATAATTCAGGTAAAGAGGGGTTTTAAAGAAAGGAAAAAAATAATAAGAGTGTATTAGCTGGGCTAATGGTTATAAAGACAGAAATCCCCCCGGAGAAAGCATTTATGATGCCCACTGGCAGATCACACAGGAAAATCTTGATACTAAGCATATAAATAAACCCTGTTGCTCTGCTTGTCTAGAGAAGGGCACAGAAATGGATATTATGAGCATTTTAATTTCAAAAGACAAAGCCTTATTACAAATATATATCATGGAAATCTAAAACAAAACTATTTCCGAGTTCTTCTCATCTATCCTATAATTGTGGGTGTTTTATCCTTTCGGTTCCTTATGGAATGACATCAGCAGACTGAAACTATGTAACAAAGTACCATCAATTGTACGGCAATCGCCCTCAGACTTCACCTCATCCCTCCCAAGTCAGGGTGTCCCCTAGCTTTCTAGGTGCCATTGAACAGGCTAGACTCCCTCACACTGCTGTGTGGGCTTATACCCTGCCTTGTTTTGTTAACAATTTTTTCCCTTTTTTTTCTTAAAAAAATCTTACTTTTCATTTTACATACCAACCCCAGTTCCCGGAGGGAGGGGAAGAGGGCGGCCCTACCTCCTCCTTCCCGTCTCCCATCCATTCCTCAGAGTGGGTAAGACCTTCCCTGGGGAGTCAACAAGGTCTGGCATACCAACTTGAGGCTGATCCTGCCTTGTTTATGATCCAAAATCCTGCTCCTGGATTCAGCAAAACTTTATTTCTAAAAATAACATAAAAAGAACTGGAGATCTACAGTGGGCTGATTTTATTTTATTTTGTTTTTTAAGATTGACCTATAACATTATTTATCATGACCATGGAGGGCTTATTTATTTATTTACTTTTGAATGCTCCTCTTAGCGCGACCTGATTCTTGCCTTGCACTGTGGCTCACTAAATTGAAGGCTGACTGCTAATGTTCTAGGGTTTTCTGACATGGGAAGTCTCCTTCCTGGGAGTTACCTTTTGGGGGCTTGGAGCTCACAAGGCCCCCAGTACAAGTCTTCACTCCCGTGATCACTCACAGTGGTGAGCATGGGCCTGAGCTTTGGGCTGAGATTTTTTTATAAGCATAGGGGCGAAATGGTTATAATAAAAGCACTGATTCTTTCCCTGGCAACTTCTCATTGCATTTTGTTTCTTTTTCTTTTTCCTTTTCTAACTATAAGAATATCTGAACATAGCTAATAATGTTTAGGCTGACAGGGGCTTGACCAAGGAACTTGACAAAGGACATTTTGCCCACTAGGTTCTAATGGCAACTGCAACCAATGCTACTCCAAGACAACCTTACCTTTTTGGTTTTTGTTGTTGTTGTTTTGTTTTGTTTTTTGTTTGTGTTTTTGTTTTTGTTTTTGTTTTTCGAGACTGGGTTTTTCTCTAGCTTTGGAGCCTGTCCTAGAACTAGCTCTTGTAGACCAGGCTGGCCTTGAACTCACAAAGATCCGCCTGCCTCTGCTGGGATTAAAGGCATGCACCACCACCACCCTACTCAACCTTACCTTTTCTAGCCTCAGCTGGGACTGTTTGGAATTAGGCTATGGAAAATGAGCTTTTAGTGCATCTCTCAGACATCATGAAAGAGGTTTCTTTGTGTAGTCGACAGCAGTTAATACAGTAACTCAAAAGCAGTCAAAGCCCAGAAAGCAAGAGCCAGTGGAACACACAATCATAAATGGGACCCCTGTATCACACACACTCCAATCAAAGCTCAGGGACCGCTGTGGAGATGTAGCCAGAGGATGGACCAAATAGTGTCTTCAGAACTCAAGAAACTCATAAGCAGCCCTGGTTGCTAGCACAAGATCAAGCCAGACAGCATTCCAGAAGGGAAGGTGAAAGGGTTTACAATCCCCCACCCATGGCTGAGGAGCTATTGATAGCTGATAGTGGTTTCTGGGAGAGGGAGAGAGTCTGTTTTCTTTAAGGGTGTCTCCTGGTGGGGCCAAGGGATAGCCCTGTAGAAGGCTTTCTTTCGGGCCACTAACTAGCACCCAAATCAAGACCCGGAGACTTCTTTTTAGTTATGAATGCTTGGCCTTATCTTATGCTTGTTCCACTAGCTCTTATAACTTAAGCTGTTTCTCTCCATTTACATTTTGCCTTGGGGCTTTGTACCTTTTTATTCCCTTCTGCATATCTTATTTTCACTACTTCTCGAATCTGGCTGGCTGGCATCTCCCTCTCTTTCTCCAATTCTCTCCTCCTTCCTTCTCTCTGGAGCCTAGATTCCTCCTCCAGCTCCACCTATCCTTTCTCTGCCTAGCTATTGGCCATTCAGCTCTTTATTAGACCAATCAGATGTCTTAGGCAGGCAAGGTGAAACAAATCTAACACATCTTTACAACATTAACAAAGGGAGCAGAAACAAATGTAACCCAGCTTTTTACACAGTAAAAGTAACATTCCACAACATGGCCCCACTGCCCTGAGTATATGGGAAGTACAAAATGAACTCAGTGGATTATTTTTTTTAAAGGACATTAATTTGGGAAGGGGTAGATGTGGGAGAAGTTAGAGGTAGGAGTGGGGATGGAGGTGATCAAATCACAATGCATGCATGTACAGAATTTTCTAAGAATTAATAAAAGCATACATAACATTGGCATTTTTTTCTTGTGTTCGAAATGCTTTAGTGATAGAGTTGGTCTCTGAGCATCTGTATTTCCTTCTTTTTAGAGGCTGCAGGAACTTTTATGAGGGCTGGATTGTCATGGAGCACTCCTAACATGGCCTTGGATCTAGAAAGAAGTTGTGACCCGCTTTATCAAGCATCATATCCCAGTCAACTTTGCACGTGGTTTGCTATCTTTAAGAACATTTGTCCAAGGGCTAGATGTGTGACTAAGTGGCCCAGTGCATGCCCGCAAATGCACAGCCCTGGGTTCCTTTCCTCAGCAAGGTGAACACAAACGGAAAAGAAGCTAGTTTGTTGAGAGCTTCTGCTGGGCATGAGGACACATGCCTGCAGTGTCTTAGTCTCCAGTGCTTTAGAGACTGAGACGAGAAGGATGTGAGCATGGGGCCAGCCTGCGCTATACAATCCGATGCTATCTTACACAGAGCTGTAGTACAGTCAATAGGAGAGCTGTACCTCTGCCCCTTGAACCTCAAGAACACATGGCCATGTATGTTGAATTCCTGTGTGTGCGTATATGTGTGTGTGTGCATGTTTGAAGCCAGGGTCTACTTTATGCAGTCCCAACTGTCCTGGAGCTCACTATGTAGACCAGGCTGGCCTCAAACTCATAGAAATCTGCCTGCCTCTGCCCCTAGAGTGCTGGTATTAAAGACATGTGCCACTATGTAGTGAAAGGGGAGTAGGCCTGTTTTTCGTCCCGCCTGGCTCCCGCATGGATAGCTTTACACCTGAAATAACAACACACAAATTGTATTCATTTAAAC
>LOEQ01001246.1:165590-186940 GCA_001685075.1 Bramus lutescens
ATCATCTATCTATCTATTTCTATCATCTTCTTCCTGGATGTATAAAAGGACTTTGATATTTGGTAACCCTGTACTTAATTTAAAACCCATTTCTGCCTTGAACCTCGGAGGGCAAGTGGCAAGTGTGGCCTCTGTGCTGAAGCAGAGCATGTAAGCCCTGACACTGTGCTGCACTGCCTTCATGGTTGCTGGCCTCTACCCTATGTGGCAGAGACCCTGGAACAAGTGTGGGCTCTTAGATCACCACTAGGAGGCAAGTGGGCTGCTGAGTCCTGCAGCAGACTGAGTACGAGGGAGCCGGGGGTTTTTAGTACTAAGTCACTAGGACTGGGGCTTTGGTTGCCACTGCGTTGTCAGCCAGCATCAGGGGGATTTGACTGTCAATCTGCCTCAGATTATGTGATTCAGAGTTGACTCTCCTGTTACTGATTTAGCTCCACATTCCCAGTCTCCTTGAAAATGCCCTCATCCTTTCCCTGTCTTTACTGAAGGTCCTCAGTTGCCTGCCCTGGGCTCTCTTCTCTTCTCACTCGACACAGTAGCCCTGTTCTGATTCTACCTGATGAGGACTCACAAATCTAGGTCTGTAGCCCAGACTTTCCTCAAACACGCACAATCCTTACATGTCTGCCCACGTGCCTGTTGGATGTCTCCTGTGGATCCTGAGTTCAACCTATCCAAAATCTAGCTTAAGAGCTCTCCTTCCTCAAAACCTGCTCCTCCTCTTCTCATTCTTTCCTCAGTCAATACGTCACTATGTGTTGCATCTGCTCTTCAAAGATGACGCCCATGGACCACATGCCTCTCCTCCCTCATCCTCTTGTTTAGATCCAGAACAACCCCATTTCCAAAGAAGGCCACCCTCTTAGGCTCTGGGGATTAGGACTTGGCCATACAGATTTGGAGAAGACCTAATTTAACTAGTCTCATAACCATTAATACCCCAGAACAGGGCGTATTTCAAGGGTGAGTTTGAAGTGTAGATGAGACCCGACACATTCAAGGTGGCATGGCTGTAGACACATTTGAAGTTTAGGTCTAGCTCTTAGGGTGTCTGGAGTTCAGTTCATCTTAGAGAAAACCCAAACTCAGGCCCCGCGTCTTCCCATGAAACTGAGGGGTGTTGTGACAGTCACGGGGTTTCTGTGAGGGCTGTGCATCTGAGCCCTCCTGCCAGCAGAAAGCAGAAGGCTGCTAAGTGGCATGCTGCTTCTCTGTGCGCCAGACTAACAAAGCACCATGTTTTTAGCAATTGTGCTCGTTTACTACACTTGGAAATTTAAAAAGCAAAAAATGACCCTTAATATCCAGCTATTCAAACTCTGAAAAGAAAAGCAGGAATCCCTTTCATCTCTCCTGACCCTTCATACTGCTAGCAAGTGGGTCACAATCCAAGCTGATGAATTTAAAACTATTCAGAATGCCAGAAAGTTTAGGCTATGGTTTTCCTTCCGAGTCTTTTAGACACATGAAGCTTGGGAAGTGAATGAGTGATTGTGTGCTAGGCTCCACTGAGATCATCTGTTTCCCCCGACTGCTCGTTCATCACTATTGCTTTGCAGACAAATATGAACTACCTGTACTCAGCATTAGAGACGTGTTCTCGCCATAAAGGTACACAAATAAGTATTTAAAAACATTGTTAGAAAGTTGTAAATGCTTTAGTGGATGTGTTAGGAATACTGAGATTGACTTTTGCTAACTGATTGAACATTATTGCGGAGCTCTTCACAAATCATATGCACCCAGCCTAGCACCCGCTTGGGGAAAATGGTGACTCCAGGCACCAAGCAAGACGTTGGAGATGTTCACATCTTGCTTTATGTCAAATTAGCAGAAACTCTTCTCTGTGGACCTTCAGAGGAGGAAACAAGACGGTCTTGTTAATTTAGCTTGTAGGATGGAAAGACAGTACAACCATCATCGTCTCATCAAAATTTGATTAAAATATAAGTGACTGGCTAAAGGGAAAGTAGCCACTTCCCCCACTCTTNCATCATCGTCTCATCAAAATTTGATTAAAATATAGTGACTGGCTAAAGGGAAAGTAGCCACTTCCCCCACTCTTTGATTTTTTATTTTATTTTTGAAGAGTTCTTGGAACACCACTCAGCTCTTAATGGCTTTTTCATTATGAAAGCCAATTCGGAAGGCTAATTCCAGCGTCTGAATGGTCTCGTACAGTAAAGCATACAACTTGAACAGTCATATAATTGCTGCTAATTTAAGCACGTTGGCCTTAGCAATGGCAGCCAGGCGAGAAGGTGATTTTAATGTCTTCTTCTCACAGAGATTTTATTTTATTAAGATTTATTTTTATTTTATGTGCAGTGGTGACGGTGCCAGAACCCCTGGAATTGGAGTTACAGACAGTGGTGAGCTGCCATGTGGGTGCTGGGAATTGAACCCAGGTCCTCTGGAAGAGCTGTCAGTGCTCTTAATCGCTGAGCCATTTCTCCAGCCCCCCTCTCATAGAGATTTTAAAAATCTGCTATCAAAAAATCTTTGGGTCTTCCAGGACCTTCTAGTATCCAGTAGAGAGCACAGACCAGTGATTTATCCACTTACCCCACATTCAGACTCTGGCTTTAAGAAATGTTATTTGCTGCAACGTAGCAGACCTCACACAAGGGGAAGGTAAGCTCACAGCTCTGGTAACAAGATTTGTGGTGTTAAAAGCAATTGGATCTCAAATGTTAGGCAGTTAAATGTCTTAATTTGTTCTTCTCTACTTGCCATAAGCTAATGAGGGAAACTTTGACACACAGCAACTCCTCCCAGGGAGGGGTTCTCCTTGTTCACTGATTCTCAAACCAATCTTCTCTCTTGAAATTAGATTTCCAAAGTGCCTCACAGTCCTTAAGCCAGGTGGCTGCGAAGAGCCCACTCGGAACATTCATAATCATCTGAAATAAAAGCACACTCAAAAACTCAGATGCACTTAGGACAATCAAATGGAGTTAGTCACCAAGTAGAAATAGCTCTCTTACTTTCTTGCTAACCGTGCCCTTTAGCCTCCCCACTCCAGCACAGGGTGCTGATGGGAATTACCTTGGCTTGGAAATAAATAGCAGGACCCCCCAGTGTTAAGTACCCGTGTGTCCTCTTATGCCCAACAATTTATTGTTCCGGGGCTTTGGTTCAACTGTTGTCCATCAGAGGCTTATCCTGTGGCTTGATGAGGGAAGATGGGCGGCATGCTTTCCAAAGGGCACAGGGGAAGCCGAGTTAGAGAAGCTTCTAGACATTACTACTACTAGACATTAGAATCTTTTCCCCATAGAAGTCTGCCCCATCTTAAGAAAGTCAACTGAAGAACTGACATGGGTTTTAGAAGATCAAAGGAGTCCCAGGGTTACATTTGTGAGGATCTTGTGGTTTGAATGTAAGATGTCCCCAAAGGCTCCTGTGTTTGAACAGTTGGTCCTCAGCTAGGGATGGTGTCTTTGGAAGTTTGGAAACATTAGGATAGTGGCTCTCCACCTTCCTAATGCTGGGACCCTTTAATACACTTCCTCATGTTGTGGTGACCCCAGCCATAACATTACCTTCGTTGTTATTTCATAACTGTAATTTTGCTACTGTCATGAATTCTGATGTAAATATCTGTATTTTCTGTTGGTCTCAGACAACGCCTGGGAAAGGGTCATTCCACCCCTAAGAGATCCTGACCCCCCCGGTTGAGAGCCATTGCTTTAGTGGGGGAGCCTGGCTGGAGGTGAGTCAGTACACACCTTGTTCCCACCTGTGGTCTGCTTTCTTCTCCGTGGTGTCAACACAATGTGACCAGCTCCTTTATGCCCCTGCTACCATGCCTCTACTGCCAGGGCAGACTGTATCTCTTCTTTTAAAAATTTTAAATGAGAAATTTATTTAAACAACAGGACACTTGACTTGAAAGGAAAACTATCTAGGATTCACTGTTTTCCCTGCCTGTAGAGTAATTTCACCCTGCTTAAAGACAGGTTGCCTTGTGTGTAACAGCTATGTACAAAAGTTATAAAATTGTCTGTCTTCGGTTTTATGATGATAAATGAAAAACATTAAAATTCTCCAATTGAACAAGATATGTAAAGAATTTTATGTTGTTGGGTTTTGTTGTTGTTGTTAAAACAAAATAACTCACTGGAATATAAAGATAAGAAGTGAATGAGCATGCCACTAACGGAGAAAGGAGATATTGCCCAAAATTAGTATTTCCCTGGACCATCTTCATTTGATGTCAATCTAAACAAAACATCAGCCATTTCTTTTTTTTTTTTNTTTGTAAAAGGCACAATATGTTTCTGCAAGCACAGCAGCTACTTTATGTCCAGTAAAGGAATGGGGAAGGGAGACAAAGGACTAGAGAACACTGTGCTGTAGTGAGCAGGATGTGTTGGAACCAGACTGTACTTTCTAAATGGGACTGTGTTCTTGGTAATAACTCTGGAGGAAGGGAGCAGGTTCACTTCTTAGTAGACACCTCCTGTCGGCTGGAGTGTGCTATTGCATCTCCATCCTCCTGCGACTGGAGTGCGCCTTCCTCCGTTTCCATCTTTGCCTCTGTGTCTGTTTTGTGATTGGCTGCCCATGGGATCAGACTCTGATCTGCCTCCCTGACCTAGCCTGTCGTTCACAGCAAGTTTTCAGTGGTTTACCAAATGGTAGATGCCTTTCATTTTAAACTGCACCACTCCATCCGTCCCCACCACCTTCAAATTAATACCCTTGTTGTCCCTAGACTTGACTCTTCCTTTGGGTTTCTCGCTGCCCAAAGTGAGCAGCTCTGGGGTCTCCTCAGCTCCTCAGCTGCTCTTTCCCAAAGAGGCACCAGATCTACACTGAAGAAGCACAGGCATTCTGAGTCCCCTCCAATACTGCAAGCCCTTTCTTTGAGCTGCTTCCTGCCAGGCATTTGGTGACAATAAAGAGAGAGACAACAGATTTGGATTGGATCCCAGCTGACCCCATTTTTGTTTGTTCATTTTGCTTTTCATTTTTCAAAAGAAACTACCCTGGGACAAAACCCTTTCCCCATTATACAGCTGTCCCAAGTAAGCGTGTGTGTGTGTGGGGGGGGTTGTCCACTGTCACCTGGGTCCCTTTTTAATCAGAGGAGCTGCCTTATCTGTGAACCAAAACAACTGCCCAGAGTTTCTGTGGGTGAAGGTAATTGTGTCAACTTGAGAAGAGTTCCTAAACTCCTCCCTTGTTTTTATTGCTCCCGCTGTAAAGAGGATAGAGGAGAATAAACTACAAACCAGTGGTATTAAAGGTAGGATGGCCACTAGGAGAAAACTGCAGAACCTATTAAGATTTGAACTTATTCATATATCCATACAAAACCTCACACCTAGGCACAGCTAAAGGCAGAATCACAAGGAGCTCTGCTCATTCTAATGTGGTTTTGTGTCTGAGCCACACACTAACTTCTGCTTCACTTAGGAAGCTTTTCTTGGCAGGGAACAGGAAAAGCGGCCGACAATGAAATAAGTGATAAAGGAATTTCTAGGTTTTAGGAATCACAGCATGTGGATTTAGAGTTGGGTCCAGGAATGCCTCTCATCATCACATCTTCAGGCCGAGTACAAGCTTCTTCCTCATTTAAGGGAAAGGGGACATTTTCCTCAACACTAACAGAAGGTTTGGGAGTCCACTGATTTGAATCACGGCCACTCAAACCAATAAGAATTGCAAAGGGGTGAGGCTATTTTGATGGATTGTTGCAATCATAGCCAGGTCCTAGTGCCAAGTGGGGCTGCTAATCCTACTTACCGTGACCACTGTGGGATGGGTGATGGGAAGACCACCGGGTGCTCCCATACCCACTCCTGGAGGCGGTGGATTCAAGAGTCCCTAGGTCTGTAGATTTTTTTTTTCAGCAATAGGCAATGAATGGTACAACAGTAACTTTAAAGCTTTTAGGAATCTTGTGGCTTTTACTGGGGCTTGTTCCAACACACGTCGGAGAAAATGCAATTTCGAGATGCTCAGCAGAGCCTTTGTGTTCCTCATACGCTCCTGTGACTCAGAACTGAGAACCACACAGTGACCCAAAGCAGAGGCAACAAACCTGAACTGGACATCAAAGGGTGAAAAGCGGGGGTACAAAAGTCAGGAACTGTCATGTTTCTGTTCAAATTACTAAACGCTTTAATGAATGGTTCACAGAAGCAAAAGGTAGTTTCTTACTTTTATTTTTACCTAAATAAACTATGGTGTTATTAGTTGTTGTTAGATAAGAACAACATCATCTTGTTGGTTATGATAAGCACCAATTCCACTGGACGTTTCTCAAGGGCTTGAATCGAGGGGTCCAATGTAACCCGTACTCCTTTGGCCCACAGCTACCTATTACCCACCGCAGGTGCCTCCTAGTCCTGCTTTCCTAGTTCCAGAGAGGAGTTTCCAAGCTGGTTTTATTGTTGACAATCTTATGGCTGGGAATTCAGAATTTAAAATGGCCTAAGAATGTCAAAACATTGAGTGCACATTACCAAAGAATCAGAGTGATTTTTTTCTAAATGTGTTTAATGTCTAACCATTTCCAAAGTATAGCCTGTGGAGCCCAAATTGAGAAGACTCTGAAACAGAGTTTCTTACTGAGATAGCGTTAGGAAAACATGGATTGGACAAATTTATACAGACCACTCCATATTTTACTATGTCTCCTATAATCCCAAGAAAAAGAACATGCTTTGTTTGGACACATGTTGGCCGTGTGATCCTCCTGAACAGCATTTCACAGAGCACATCAGCGCACACTGGGAAACGCTCCTTGCCTCCCTGCCAAATCCCCATGCTTTCTGTTAAGTCAATTATCTACTTGCCCTTTGTCAGCCTGTGTTATTAGAGGCCTCTAGGATGCTATTCCACAATGAAATCTATTAAGAAAAGCTTGAAACCCCCGTTAAAGAGTAACAGAAAGGGGGAAAGGCCTGAAGGTGATTCTTTCCAGGATAGCAGACCTGATCTAAGGATGCCGCTGATTTATCGTTCCTGTGTTCTTTCTGAGGGCGGAGGACACGTTCCACGCACTTTTAACTGGATCCCTTTACCCACCTAATGGTGCATCCTGCCATCTAAATACACGGAGGCCACAGTGACCTCAGACAGGAGAGGTGCTGCGGCTCTAGGTTCCTGATGTCAACATTGCAATGAAGCATTTCTTTTGTGACCTGCTCTTAAGGCCGGGTGGAAGCTGCCCATGCAAGATGCAAATGAGATGAGGATCTCGTGCCAATTCCAAGTTCTGTTAAGAAGTTCTGTTCTGCCCTGTGGGACGGAACTCCGTGTACACTAAGGGGCAGCAGCTGGAGAGCTCACAGGCCTCTGAGAGCAGCCACACGGCCAAAGGATAGCAAGGCTCTGCCAGGACTCGGGGCTCACTCAGATCAATACTATCCCATTCAAGCCTCCGCTACATTTTCCTGTAGAATTTGATCGTCTAACCAGCTCCAGCAGACTCTCCTATCTGCATGGATATAGAAGACAGAGTCGTCTTTATTTTTATAGCAGCTCTATATTTGCATACAGTGAGAGCAGTAGAGAGCCAGAAACATAAAGTGCACAGCTAGGAGTTAAGTCAGCCACAACCCTACCAAGCAGTAAACACCAAAGCATATAGCTAGGAGTAAGCCAGTCACAATCCTACCAACAGCAACACTGCTGGAAGTATTGTGGTTGATTTGTCTCTGTTTTCTTCCTTTTTAAGTGGCTCAGTGGTTAAGAGCACTGCCTGCTCTTCCAAGGGTTCAATTCTCAGGAACCACATGGTGGCTCACAACCATCTGTAATGAGATCTGGTGCCCTCTTGAGGAGGAGACCTGGTAGTTGTCCTCATCAACTTAGGCCATGACACCCAATATGGACAGGTTCAACAGATCCGCCATATACGGACTGCCCATGCGTGCTTCAGCACTGCCAGGGCATCTATGTCATTCATCACGTATTTATTTGGCAGTGCTCTGAGCATGTTGCTGAACTCTTGGTATTCCCAATGCACATTAGGATTTGTTTGGGGGTCACTCTCCCCAAGAGGATCTAGTCTGGTGATCCTGTCCAGCAACACGGAGAGAAATTGAGGTTTTTTTTCTTTTGTTGCTTTGCTTTGTTTTGTTTTTGTTTTTATATACTGGAAAAAAAGTAAGTAGAGGAGTTGGAGGGATGACTCAATGGTTATGAGTGGTACAAAAGTGTTTTTTCAGAGGATCTGGGATTTGATTTCCATCACCCACCACCATGTTATATCAGATATACACATAGACATACATCTATATTAGACATACATACCCATACACATAAAATTAAAATGTAAAACTATGCAAATAATGGGCAAGTAATTCTATTATTATATCATTTTAACATACTCATACACGTATAGTAATAGACAGCAACCGTAATATACACGGCCATCATTTTCCTATAAGCTAGAATGTACCTTATTTTAAATGCATTATCCTCTGAAGAACACTATATGGTATGCTATCTATTATCTAATTTATTTTGGGACGGGGTTTTATGTAGCCCATGTTGGCCTCAACATCACTCTGTGTTAGCTGGTGTCTGAAGGAACTCATAATAAAGTAAATGAGAAAAAATAAGAAGGCAACGAAGTTGGCGGTCCTTCACAGTGTCCTCAGTAGCATCCTCCTTCTCTTGTCCCAAGTCCTGCATTGTATGCCTATGGAGACTACACACTTTGTTCTGTTGACTCTGGGTGTCCCATCGATGGTGCTATTACCATATATAAATATATACATATGTAGATGTGTGTGTATATATATACATTTTAATAGGTGTCTTATGTAGTCCCTTATTTTTCCTGATACATCTGAATATGTGTGATCTGATCTTCACTTACTTTTCCTAATTTTTCCCTCATAATTATATGCAAGTAGTGTGCTATTAGGACATTATTGAGCATGTGTCCTGGATCACGTGTGGCTGCTTCTTAAGCTTCTCTTGAGTGTAGACTTAGGCATGGCTCCAGGAGAGAAATCTTTGTGTCAATCAATGCCATCAGATTATCTGCCAAATGGATAGAGTCTCAATATGTAGCCCTGGCTGTCCTAGGACTCTGTGACCTCAGCTCATGGAGAATCACCTGCCTCTGCCTCCTGGGTGCTGGCATTGAAGGTGTGCGCCGCCATGACTGGCTGCCGACATGAATTCTTATCAGCAGAGAGCTTCTGTCCTTTTGCTCCTCATTCACCTCTGGCTCCAACAAAGCCCGAGTTCTCCACAGTCTGACGGGGATAAAATGACACTGTGGTTGGCGATGTGGCTTAGTGATGTGATTGCCCGCCATGCTCAGAGCCAGGGGTTCGATGTCCAGCACCATTAAAAAATAAAAAAGGAATAAAATGAACCTTCTACTGGTTCTACTTTGCGTTTCCTTTCTAGCAACCAAGTGTGTCTGTTCTGTGATTCATATTTTCTTTGTTTTGTTTTTGTTTTTTTGAAGACAGGGTTTCTCTGTGTAGCCCTGGCTATCCTGGAACTAGCTCTTGTAGACCAGGCTGGCCTYDRACTCACAGAGATCCACCTGCCTCTGCCTCCCAAGTGCTGGGATTAAAGGCATGCACCAACTCTGTCTGGCCATGATTCATATTTTCTATGAAACACCCAGCCTTCAGTCTTTTTTGATTAATGGTTTGTGCTTTTAATGGATATTTTAAACTTCTTTATATTTGTTACATTAGAATTCTTGATATATATTTTATTCTAAATCTTTGCTAACTCTACGTGCAACAAATATCTTGTTCACCGCCTTTGTTTTCTGCTTTCATTGAGCAATATATAAATTCTTAATAGGGTAAAATGGTTCCCTATTTGGGGAGATTTTGCCTTAACTGTTTAAAAACAATATTATTTCTATGTGTGTGTTTTACCTGTATGCTTGCCCCTTGCATAGCTGGTGCCCCCAGAAGCCAGAAGAGAGTGTTGGATCCTCTGGAACTGGAGTCACAGACAGCTGAACACCACTGTGTGTATGGTGGGAACCAAATTCAGGTCTCTGCAAGAGCAGCCAGTGCTCTTAAGCTAGCCATCTCCCTAGCCCCTTAACAGTTACTTGAATTTGTGCTTGCTTTGGTCACTAATAAGGCTGAGGATTGTTTTTCATGTCTATTGCCCATTTCAAAAATTTCACGTATGTCTCCATATTACTGATAGTGATCTTCTGTCATATTTACTGGAAATATATTCCTCTAGTTTATCATTAGTTTTAAGAGTTTGCTTAAGTTTCTCCAAAGTTTGTGTTTAAAACCTTTATTCTTATTTTGATTTTAAAAAAGCATTTGAGGATTGACCCATGCCGAGTTGGTATTATTGTATGAGATGACATTAATCAACTACTTGTGTGACGCTGATTTATGAAGATTATAGTACTCCAAAATGCTGTTTATCTGGGTGTCTCTGACCTTTATTCTTTGCCCTATTAAATATAGTTAGCTTGGCAATGCCTCCCCATCCATATTCTATTGTTATCTTCTTAGCGACTTTACTCTTCAGTAAGACCATCTCTTCCCTCACCCCCATTTTGTTGAACTTTTATGGACCATATCAGGAGAGGCATTCTGTTACCAAGCATTCCAGTTGGTTCCTAGAGTGCTGCAACACAAGCAAGACTAAGCTTCTGGATTCTTGGTGTTGAAAAGCAGGATCACTTATGATTACTTTTGTTCAAGGTCAGGAGGAACTGCCAGCTGCTCCCAGACCGGAGCACAGGTGGTAACTGATTCAGTATCTGTGCAGAGCACAAGTAGCATGTTCGGCATGACCGGCTCGCTCTCCCCATTTCAGCCAGGGTCTTGCCAAGGTGCCCTCCAGTGATACTTCCCCCCTCAGCCAATTAAAGAGGGGACTACAGCCATGGGCTCCAAAGACAGCTGCATGTCCATAGGAGCCTCCGGGGGCTTGTTCTGACAACTGTCTCTCCGTCAACATATTCTAAAGCCACAAAACATGTTGAAACAATCATCTGTCTGGGGGATGCTAAAAACCACCAGCGTTACCCACAGTGTCTTTACTCCATGACCAGCCATCTTCCATCCAAGAGCCCTGAGAATAAGGTTGGGACTTTTGGAGTCCTTGTCCTGCTAACCTTTGCTGCTGTTGAACTGAGAAAGCAGAGGGCCAGCTAGGGAGCAAAGGTGGGGCTGGACACCTTGGGGTTGGTGATTTCAAACTCATGGAGTGGGGAGGGAGGTTCAGAGGTGGTGTGTTGTTGGGAAAGGCTGAATTGGAATTCTGGTTGGAGCTGACGCTATCATGTCCCAGCCTTTGTGTGGCAAACGTCGATGGAGCTGAAGCCTGCCATAGGCAGAGCTGTCGTTCCCGCCCCGCAACCCGGAGTTAAGAATATCCAGCCTTAAGGGGTATGCCAATTGGCTTTTGTTAACTTTACACACACCTAGACGTATCTGAGAAGGGATATTTAACGGAGAAAAATGTTTCCATGAGTTTGGCCTGAAGGAAAGTCTGTAGGCATTTATTTCTTAATTAGTGGTTGATGCGGAAGGACCCAGCCTGCTGTAGAGGGTAGCAACCCTGGGAAGGTGATCCTGAACGGCATAGAAAACAGGTTAAAGAAGCCAGGAACACTCCTCCACAGCCTCTGCTTTGGTTCCTGCCTTAACTTCCTTCAGTGATTTTCTTCCTTGATAAAGTTTCTCCTGATTCCCTTCAATGCTGGACTGTGATGTGGAATTGTAAACTGAAACAAATCCCCTCCTTGCCAAGTTGTTTTAGATACAGTGTTTTATCACAGCCACAGAAATCCCAAGACAAAGGAACGCCTGGAATGCCGAGTCCATTGGAATGCCTTAGTGTAAATTTACTGTCAGACAAGTGTGCCACGGGTGAGCACACCTTCAACACCAGCACTCGGGAGGCAGAGGCAGAGGGATCCTAAGTTTGAGGCCAGCTTGGTCTACATGGAAAGACTGACTCAAAAAGGCATGCATGGGTGCATGCATGAGAACCACCCCCTCCCTTCCCTATGTTCTTGATCCCACCAGTTCTAGCAATGCTCGGGGGCCCTCCTCCTGGCTCTCAAGTGGCACCCCAGATCCTGAGAATCTGGAACAGCTGAACAAGAATTGTATTCTGATCAACCTTGATTGGGGAAGTTGGTGAAATACATAATTCTGTAAAATACTGAAGTTTCCTGAGACACATTTTCTTCACTTTTTTCATGTTTAATTTTTTAAATGATCTTTTATATTTTATGTATCAATCCCAGTTCCCCCTCCCTCTTCTCCGCATTCCACCCCAATCCACTCACCTGAGACACATCTTAGACCCAGTTTCTAACCTGTAAAACATGGGGAGACACACAGCTATCTTGGAACATGGCAGAAATGCTATCTTAAAAATAAAACGCTGCTTGAAACAACACAGCTGTTGAAATAATGCTAAACAGATTTAGGAAAGAAAAAAACAATCTTGTTTGTTTCTCAAGTCCCTTGAAGCCAGTTACAATCAAATAATGAAACTATCTGCAGGAAAGGCGCAGTTAATCTGGACCTCAGACAGCAGCAAGCCCTGGAATGTCACGCCAGGAGGCTATCCAAAAGTCTCAGCATTATGGCCTGGCGGTGCAGGAGCCCGGTAGCTTTCTCTGCATGACCCAAACACCCTGAAATGTAGGTAATTGGTATGATACTGTCGATAAATTATTCATATCACAGTAAGTTAGTAGCAGCCATTAGAGCAAAAAGAAGACAGTTCTAGATTGCCATCTGATTTCTTGAGAAGAAAGTTCTGTGTATGTACACAGACCCTATGTAATGTATAAAACTATATATACATATATGTAATCATTTTTAGTTCCATAAGTTTAGGTTGAAAAACTTTTCTTTAAACATTTACCTATTTTGTGTGTGTAAACCATATGTGCACATGTGTGTGCATGCATGCATCTGTGTAGGTACATGTGTAAGGGTGTGTGGGTGCTTGCAGAGGCCAGAAGATGGCACTGGATCAGCCAGAACTGAGCACTGGAGTTACAGAGTGCTCTGAGCTGTCTGACATGGGTGCTGGGAACCGAACTTGGGTTCTCTGCCACAGCAGTGCCCGCTCTTAATTGCGGAGCCACCTTTCCAGCCCTGACAGTTGTATTGTTACTCTGGTAACTAAGAACATCCTTCTTCTAAGGGAAAAGCACTTACTTTCTCATGGGAATGGCAGCAACAACTAACTGCCCACCAAACATTACAAAAAGCAGAACCGCACGCAAGCAGCCGTAGCAGGTAGAATACTGCTCCCTAAAGCATTTGAAAGTTTCAAGGGATTTGCTAGCCATTCCCACTCCCTGCAAACATGGGACAGAGTGTAAGGCAAAGTACACAAGAGCTTTAGAAAGAGGGGACAGTGCCAGCAGGGTGTCACTGTCTCACAGCATCTTCTCTGGTCCAGGCTCCAGGTCCTGAGTGAGGCCAAGTGTGTGTCCAGTGAGTGGAGAACACGGAGGCAGTGGGGGACAAGGGTTAGCGTACACTGACTGCAGTGGGTTAGTGATGTTTCAATGATCATTACCTGTTTGCTTCTGAAAGCTTCCACAGGCACCTGAATGATCTATCCTGGTTATTGTGTCTAATTCCAAGGAGTAAAAACCTTCCCTTGTGAGGTAATTCCACAGCAACCCCTTCAACCAGCTAGTAGCTCTGGTTTTTCATTAATAGATGACCTTGGGTGCACAGCTCTGTCATCATCTGACTACACGGCCCTGTGCCAAGAGCCAAGACTCTCTGCACCCCAAGAAGAATTACCCCACCCCTCCAGAAATAATAAAAGCAATACCAAGTGAATTTGAGTATTTTATTTATAAATGTACATTCCTATAAAAGCTGTTGCATTTTAGACAACTTTTCATTTTTAATTTTTTAAACTATTTCTCAGAGGCATTTTAGAATAAATATTGTAAATGAAAGTTAGTGTAATTGATATAGGACGTCGCCCACCCAGAAAGGAACATCTTTTGGATGGACTCACATCAAAGGTGAACCGTTTAATCTCGTTGAGTCTTACACCGCCTACAGGTAACTAGAATCTGTATCACGTTAATGACACTACACAGAAAGAAGGACAAAGGTCATGAGAGTTTGCTAGTGAGAAACAGTCACTGTTTCTGTCCTTGGGAGGGAAGCATGTGGAGTCTGAGGAGGAAGAACAGCCACAGTCCCCCAGGAACAATAAATCACTCTCTTGCCTTGCCTGGTTTTTAAACAAACACATTTACATCATAGCTCCACACAACAGAGTACATTTTTTTTCCCCTGGGATCTCAAAGATTGTTTGAAGAGGAATAGATCATAGTCTTTTATGCTGCCTTAGAAAACAACGAGATCTAGTCTGCCGAAGCTGCCGTGTAACTGGCACTAAATGAAATAGAAATCAAATAGAAATAGAAACAGTTGGCAATTAGAATTTAGAAAATGTTGGAGATTATTCCAGGCTGGTGACTAATGTTCATTATGGCAACGCACGCGCCACGCTTGGGATGGGGCTTTATTCCTCTTGACTCCAGCCGAGCTGCAATGCACGTACAACGCGTCCCACTAAGAAATATGTATACATGGCTTTGTGAAACCAGAAGAATGTGCAACACTCATGTGCTCCTAACATAATGGAAGGCCTCGCACATGTAAAAAGTATTCTATAAAAGTTGCTTATGAATGACCATATTGTACATGTTTTGTGCATTGTTTCTCATAAAGTACTCTGTTAATATCATGCAAAGTGTAAACATCCACGTTATTAAAATAGTTAATAAAACATGCAGGTGCTTCATCAAAATATTGGACTTGATCTGTACATTTTCAAAACTTTTCTTTTTTTAAATTTTTTTCCTTTTTTTATTTGTCTTTTAAAATCTTTTTATTATTTATTTATTTATTTATTGTAAAGCAGCGAACACCTACACCTCTGAGAGAAGTCATGAGACCTGGGAAGTGACGTCATTTCTCTCTGGTGTTCCGAATCTGCCACTCACCACTATGTGCAATAGCTTTGCATTTTCTAAGGCACAATTTTTAATGAAATGATGTGTGAATTTCAGTCCAATAACAACTCGTCCAAATGACAAAGTGGCCAATATGCCTCCAGTGGCCAGGAGATGCCTGCACCTATAGGGAACCCACATGCAAAGAACCGTCTAGCACAGAAATAAATAATTGCTAGCCATACTCCATAAGACACAGAAAAAATTATTGCTTACATAACAGAAAAACATCTACTTGCGCTGTCGCTATGCTACATTAGCCTACTAGGAGTGAATCCATGGTCTACATTCACCTAACGTCATCTTTACTCAGTTGCCATCCTTTTAAGGCAGAATAAATAGTTCCCCTTTGCCCAGTCTTTAGCCTGGAGAGCTAAGTCATGCTGGTTTTTAGCCGCTTCATTCCAGCCATGTCCAGCTGGAACTCCTCACAGGGGGCAGAGAACAAACCAGATCTCCGCAGGCGTCGCTTTCAAAACTCCATGGGTCAGGTGCAGGATTCTTGAGAATAAAGAAGGCTGTGTGGGGGAAGGAAGGAAGGTGCACACAGGTCCATGGGGGTGGGCAGGGCACCGTCTGCCCTGTGCTGCTGCCCCGTACAGACCAGTTGTGGGCTTGTCTCATCATGCCATCCGGGGTCTGTGAGGATGAACTTAATGCTTCTCTCTGGGTACCTGGGCTTCCATCCCCAAGGAAAACTTGTAGGCAAAAGATGAGACGTACTCACCCCTAAAGACAGACTGTTCTTGGTGTCTAACACCCACATCCTCACATCAAGCCGCTCAACAACCCCTCACCCAGTGCTTGGAGAAAGCAGGTGGCCCACTGACACACTGTCCGGATAGACGACACTTCCTTATGGATTTTATAGTAAGTCTGAAGATAATGGCTGGCCAGTTCCCTCCCTACCCTTGCACAATGTCACAGAGTGGAAGTCTAGTGATATTGCAAGGGATCCCTTCATTTGGTGGATCAGCCTATATTAATGACATGACTTCCAGGGTACACAAAATCTAATACTAACAGTGTGATAATTTATTGGTAGGACTTCTGCCCCCCCCAAGGTAAGTAACACAAATGTTTTCAGGAGTACAGTACATATTATCAGACTAGTGTCTTTGCATTAAAAAAACAAGTCATAGTTCCGAGTCAGAGCTCTCTGGGGTGTCTAGATTTTCTGAAATGCATTCACTTTATGCTCCTGTCTTAAGTTGGCATGTCTTGCACTTCCTGCAGCTCAATTCTGTAAACATAACATGTTTAATTTCTAGAAATACTAAAACACAACAGGTTTATTGCACCCTTTTGCTATTTCCCAAAGAAGAGAATAACACCTTCTCAACCATAAGCCTTTCTGCTCATGCTGAAACCGTTTGCCTTTTCCCCCCCGTTAACTGTCCAGAATCATTACAATGTAATATTCTTTTGTATATACTGTGAAAATGCAAAAAAAATCAGCCCCCCAACCAGAAAAAGCACACTGTGCTACAATACAAAAGAGCAGATACCACCTTGTAGAAGAGTCTTCCAGAAATTAGATGAATGCTGAGAAGCCCCTGAACTTGGGGGTTAATTAAGCAGTTGCCAAGAGACACCCTTAATAAAGAAATGCTCGGTGATCCAGAAGCGCTCAACCCTGTCACAGTGTTGTAGGTTGGCCAGCACCTATGTTGAGAAAACCAGAACCTTGGGTTAGTCAATGAGTCTCATTTCGCATGCTTCAAAACCCTCAGGTTAGCAGTTACCCTTGCCAAAGTCTCTCCCCGTGGAAGGGGAGTCATAGCCCAACTTAGTTCTGTGCTCTTCTTCCAAAGGAAGAGGGGGTCATAACCCACCTTTATGCTACACTCTCCTTCCACAGAAAAGGGAGTCATGGCCCACCTTGGTGCTATGCCATCTTCCCACAGGAAGGGGAACCATGGTCCACCTTATTGCTTTCAGCATCACCTCTAGGGATGGCATGTGGCATCACATGGGACTTTGTTAGAACACAGAGCTGGGAGCTCCTCTGGGCATAGGATATGGCATCATATAGGACTTTGTTAGAACACAGAGCTGGGAGCTCCTCTGGGCATAGGATACGGCATCATATAGGACTTTGTTAGAACACAGAGCTGGGAGCTCCTCAACCTCTGGGCATGGGATATGGCATCATATAGGACTTTGTTAGAATACAGAGTTGGGAGCTCCTCAGACCCACATAGCCAGGTGTGCAGGTGATGCCTATGCTTCAAGCCTGGCATAAGGACTCTGGATTTCCCAGAAATGACTTTCCCTACCCCCATCAAGCTTTCTAATTTATCCTTAAGCAAGATGTTGGTTTTGTTTTTTAATTTTCTCTTGAGGTCTTAGGTCAAAGAATCAGTCCACTGAAATTGGAGGAATCTAATTGATCTAAAAAACCAGATTGCTAGATTGGACAGGTAAAATACAGAACACCTAATAAATCTGATTTCCAGATAAATACTCATTTTAAACATATAAGTATATCCCATGTGATATCTGGGACACACTTGTGCTAAATCTGGATCATACACTATTTGGAACACATATATACTGAGAAAACCACAAATGTGAAAAACTGTTTAGCTGGGTGTGCCGGTGCATGCCTGGCATCTCAGCACATGGGAGGTGGAAACAGGAGAAGCGGAGTCCATGTCCGGTCTTGGTTATACACTGACACTGAGGTCAATCTATGCTCATGTGTGAGTCTGACTATTTCAACCCAAGCCAATCCCACGGCTGCCCACCACACAGAATGGGGCACAGGAGATAGCACAATCGGATCCTGAGAACAAAGGGCCGTAAGCTTTTGACAATGTCACACAGTTGTAATTTCAGGACTGGGGAGGCCAGGACCACTAGATTCCTGGGGCTTGCTGGCCAGGCAGCCTAGTCTTCTTGAGTTTCAGGCTCAGACGGACAGAAAGACAGACACAGAGTGGACAATATCTAAAGAATGACAACCAAGGTCACCACCCCTAGCTTCCCAAATCCATTTGAATTTGCAAACACACATACCAAAAAACTAAACACTCCCTCCCGCCAATCCCAAAACAACAACAAAAAATTCATGGCTTTATGTGAAATTTAAATTTCCAACATTTCATTGAGTATCTTGTATTTGTTCTGGTCACGCAATCTAGGAAGGGTTAAATTTCGAGTTCTTGTTGAAGCTTTCACAAAGTTTCTTCTTCATTTTAGGCACAACAGTCATGATGAGGTGAACACATTGGAAAAGACCCGGGGGAGTTAGTGCTAAGTGCATTTGCCGCACCAGAGTGAATGCTGGGACAGAATGCCATGCACAGTGGCCATCCAGTGTGCACGCACAAATGGCACAGTTAAACATGCAAGGGCTTCAGTCATGATGGGTAATTTGCTTTGCACTTCCATTCCCATTTACATACGGACTTAAAAACTCCTTATGCGGCTTTTAGGAACTGCATTTGAATATGCTTTATGCCATTTTCCCTCCAACAGAAAAAAAGTTCATTTACATGTGACTGGTTACTCGGAGAGAACAGGATTAAATAGTCAGGTTTTATCATTCCACAGAATGAAGTGGTTTTTGCCTCTCTGGAATGCCTCTGATGCAAACCATACCTTCCACCAATCCATCTCCCTTCTTCTCAATTCAAAGCAGTATTTTAAAAAAGAAGAAAAACCACTGCCAGCTCCCTTCCTCCACTGCCACTTACATCTGGGGACACAGTCAACCTGTCAAGTTTATTTATAGTTCTCCGTTAAATAATTCCTACCCTACCACATCATTCCTGTGTATGTTTATTTAAGACAGAGAGAGAGAGAGAGAGAGAGAGAGAGAGAGAGAGAGAGAGAGAGAGTCTCATATACCCTGGTCATTCCCCTTGTTATGTGTTCACTTAATTAAAACTAGCCTAAAATGATACAAACATTTGTCTGAAAAAACAATCATGGCAAAGAGTTCAGAAAGTTTTTTGGGGAAAAAGGGAAAGAAACTGGAATGTGTGTGACTATTACTAGGCAACCTTAAAACATTTTATGAAGCTACAACAATTAAAACTACTTGGTAATGGAAAATAAGCACATTATAAGTATAATCACACACCCAGAAGCAGACTCAAATACACAGAACTCATGAAAAGGCCAGCACTTCCTATTAGTCAGAGGAAAATGATCATTAAGTAACATTCACACCATTGACCAAATTACTTCACATATGCCTAATTTTTACCTCCAAATACATTCCTGAGAATCACACATTTACAAACTGAAGGGACTTTAGGATAAGTGTCAGCTAATTTTTTTATACCTTTAGAACAGAAAGTGTTGCTTTCCCTGAGTAGGACATAAGGCCCAGAATTTTAAAAGGCAAAGAATTTCTCTATTTATTTAAATGCAAGTCTTTTGCATGGACATAAATCACAAAGTGAAAAACAAAACAGAAAGTGCAGCAAGGAGCCCACAGGGCAGCAGGAAAGGGTCTAGCTGACACAAAGCGCTTCACAGATCAGGTCCCAACAAGAGAGACAAAGGACAGAGAACCATATCGCAGGAAAAGAAACCCAAACAGAGAGGAAACACAGGGAAAGAGGTTTAAACTCCGAGTTAAAAATACACATCCTGGGGCCAGGGAGAAGCCTCAGCTGGTTCGTATCTAAGTAAGACACCTGAGTGGTTCCCCAGTACCCACACAGAAGCCAGACATGGCAGCGCATGTCTGTAATCCAACACGGGGGACTGGGTAGGGGCAGGAGGATCTGTGGAGTTCGCTGAGCAGCCAGGCTAGCTGAAGCAGTAAACTTGTGGTTCAGTGAGAGACACTGTCTCAAAAAACACGATGAGGAGTGACCGTGGAAGACACGCGCTGCTGATCTCCACTCACGCATACCCACCCTCCACACATCTCAGCAATACAAGTTTCTCACTGCCTGGCAGAGTGGCCTTTTCTTCTTCTTTTTTTTTTCAGTGCCAGGGTACAATTTTAACAGAAGATCATCTGCGGAGTTGCTATCAGCAGAGAAGAAGAGGAGGCTCCCCATGCACTCTGCAGGCAGGGATTATTTTTATTTTTAGACAATAATCAGGCAAGATGTCTGAAACTGTAAAAGGCTCACGCCTTTTAATCCGCGGCTGCTCCTGCTCCGTCTCTCTACCCACTGGAGAGGACTTCACATCTCCATCTGGATATGCACAAGGATGCTCACAGAAATATTTGGCAAATGCTATTCAAAAACTGGAAGCAACCGGAGTAGCTACCCAGAAGAAAGAAGATGGCAAGGCTGACAAGGCATTACGTTGCACACAGCTATAATAAAAACTCTGTACAGTCACTCTGGGGAGTGAAGCCCAGCTCATATGCAGCTAGATGCAGCCGCCGTGCAAGCATATGCACAATGTGCAAACACCCACTCCACCCCTGCCCCGAAGAAAGCACAGGAAAGGGGTAGCATCAGAGAGATTCTGATTCCAATTTAGTAGGCTTCTGGACAATTCAAACTTTCTAACCTTACAGAATTATAGTATTATTTTATTTATTAGTGGAATTGTAGTGTTCACTTGCTTATTCCTTTGGATGTTTACAGAGACACATGAAGACACAGGAGCAGAGAAACAATCGGGTAGCCCTGCTTTTCTCTCAGCACTTAACCTTCTAAAAAATGCAATATTCTATTTTAAGAAAAGAAAATATCTCTCTCTCTGTCTCTCTCCTCTCTCCGTGTGTGTGTGTGTGTGTATGTGTGTATGTGTGTGTGTGTGAAGATGATGAACATACAGAATCTACACATATGAAACTGGCATAAAGAAACCCAGCATTTGGTAAAATGAATATGAGCTAATAAAAGGGAAAAAAACCTATCATAAGTAGAAAATTATCTCATGTGTAGTCTACCTTCAAATAGCTTTCTTAGTACAGAAATTGCTTCAGGACTTCTCTGGCTCTTATCTTTAGTCAGAATTAAAAACATTTATACCCTTTATATTTGTATGTGTAACCCAAGTTCCTAGCCTAGTTTCCAAGGACATGACAACAAACCATCCCAACCAGAGAAGTCTGAATGAAAAAACGGTCACTGCCACCCAGAGGCAGGTTCAGGCTTGCTGATATCTTTAGAGCACGCTCAGTTACAAAAGCTATTCAGATCCACAGTGCTGCCTCAACTGTCCCTCATTCCAACAGTGCCCCCTTCTGGGACTGAAGCTGAGAGGAAAGCATGATTGATGGAGGAGGATAGGGGAGATGGCTTTGAAACCTGGGGGAAAGGGTGTCCTCCTCCTAAAACACAAAAACAAAACACACAACAGCCTAGTTTTAAAAAGTACAATTGTGGGCTGGAGAGATGGCTCAGCGGTTAAGAGCATTGCCTGCTCTTCCAAA
>LOEQ01001246.1:199111-209875 GCA_001685075.1 Bramus lutescens
ACATGCTGATTACAGCCACCCTGCTCTTCTACTGTAAGACTGCACACATGCATACAACATGCTGATTACAGCCACCCTGCTCTTCTACTGTAAGACTGCACACATGCATAAAACGTGCTGATTATAGCCACCCTGCTTTTCTACTCCTGCCCCAACCCTGTTTGTCAGTCCCCCTGCCTACAATTCGAAGAATAATCTTCTAAACTAACAGAGTTCAATGATTTCCAAATATTTAGAATAAAGGTGCCATTGAGATCTTTCTAAAAATGATCACAAAAGGGATTAGTTAAGAAACTTCCCTTTCCAAACAAAATGAAGACATGGGACTGCTTACTTCAGGACAAATGGCCTTAGGTAGTAGCCATGAGTTATTGAATTTAACATGTTTTTATCTATTACCCCCACCACCTTACTCGGGGGATGTGGGGCTGACTAGCCTTTCCAGGATCTCTCTACCCAAAGACATGCCAGGTTCGTGTGGAATTTTGAGGGTAATGAGCTCGTTTTAATGCAGCTGGTGGAGAATGCACTGGGGGGGGCATATCTGCTGCCAATCATGCAGAGGGATGCATGACACGGTGGGNGGGGGGGCACATGGCTGTGGAAGGAAAGAGTGATGCTTGATCCAGGCAGAAAGAAGGTTCCAGCACATGGGTTTACGACCCTGCTAGCCTGTCTAGGACGATCTGGCCAGGGCAAGGGCTACTGCTCTGCAGGAAAGGAGCCTAGGGCTGGGTGACAGCGGGAACAACACACCAGGTGTCGTGTCCACGCAGGAGCTGCTGTGGCTCTAGATGAACAGCCAGGTTTGCTGTGAAGTTACTAAGTGTGATGGGGAGTTACTTATGCCACACTAGGCTTCCATCAGTGATCTCACCGTAGTCCCACTGCTGTCAGTGACAGACAAGGAAGTAGACAGCTGGTCTGCAGAGCTCGAGGAAAGAGTGAACGGGACCACTGTGTCTTCAATTATCTTACGCTCCTAGGACAAAGACGGGGATAAATGAAAAAAAGGAAAGTTTTTAAAAATCTTTCAAGAGAAAAAGACACATTAAGGAACTCCAGGAAAAGAAGACTCATCAGAACATATACAAGAAAGCATGGCATTAAGGAAATTGTATTTTTCCAGAGCACACAAATCAAATACACCAAGTGGGCAGGAGTTTAGAACTTCGTATAGAATTTACAAACACCAAGTTTAACTAGTGTTTGATTATTTAGAAGAAAAGCTATGCTGAAGGCAAAGTTCCCAACAATATTGACAACAAACTTTAGATAACAGACAGCCTCTCCAAATTCTGTTGCTGCTGTTAAAACATTACCAGGACACAAGTCTTCTCTACAAGTCCTCCAGCCTGGTATAGTAATGTAGTCAGTAGTAAGGATGTATTTAGCTTCAATGCTAAAATTATCCTATAAAACAAATTCATTACTACAAACACTCTTGCTGTAAGTGAGTACACACACAGATAAAGATGTTGCTTTTTTTCCCCCCGGTCTTTCAAGACAAGGTTTCTCTGTGAACAGTCCTGGCTGTCCTGAAACTTGCTCAATGTAGACCAGGATGTCCTCAGACTCACAGAGATCCACTTGCCTCTGCCTCCTGAGGGCTGGGATTAAAGATGTGTGCCTCTACTTGCCTTTTATATTTTTAAGACTTATTTATTATGTATACAGCATTCTCTCTGCAGGTCAGAAGAGGGCATGAGATCTCATTACAGATGGTTGTGAGCCACCATGTGGTTGCTGGGAATTGGACTCAGGACCTCTGGAAGAACACGCAGTGCTCTTCACCACTGAGCCATCCCTCCAGCCCTGATATGGCTGTTTTTATGTTATCTAAGACAGATCAAGAATCAGATATTGATGTGATTACAGCGGCTTCTTGAACATGGCTCAATCTGTTCTTCCTACAGCCCACATGGTGGAGGGTTCCTGTGGTCTATCAGAACCCATATGATGGGCTTCTCTTTCAAGACACTGAAGGGACACTGTTGCGGGACAGTCACAGACACACCCACAACCAGCATACACTGCAGACACAAAGGGAGGTGACAGACTTTGAGGGACTGTGCCGACAAAGCCACATTCTTCTTGGAAATTTCCTACCTCCTCGTAGTACCTGCGTTCTTCTTCTTCCACCTCCTTTTGGGCCTTTTCCCACTCTTCCTTCAACTTATCTTGTTCCTTCTGGTACCTCTCCTGCCATGGGATGTCCAGAGAACATTTGGGCGTGACCACTGTACCCCATTGCTGGGATGTCCCCCTCTTCTAAAGCACCATGCACAGTACATTACAAGATACTCTTCCTGAGTGAACATTTGGGATCTAATGCATACACACAGTAGAAAGAGATGCTGGGTATACGGCATACAAATCAGGTATATGTGGTGGTTTGAATGAGGAACACCTCCCATTGGCTCATGTATCTGGGCACTTAGTCCTACTTAGTGCTTAGTGGTACTGTTTGGGAAGGTTCTGGAAGCTTTAGAATGTGAAGCTTGGCCAGAGGAAGTATGTCACTGGGGTTGGGGTCTGAGGTTTTATAGCCCAATCTCCCTTTTTCCTCTCTCTCTGCTTCTACGGTGTGAATGAAATGTGACCATTTGGCTTCCTCACTGGCAGCCAGGCCTCCGGCTCTCACTGCTGTGCCTTCCCCACCATGATGGACTGTACCCTCTGGAACTGTCGGCCAAAATAAACCATTTTTCCTAACTTGCTTTTTGTCAGGGCATTTTTTATCGCAGCAAGAGAAAATTAACTAACACGGACATTTAAAATCCCACGGGAAGCCAGATTTCTGCTGTCGGTTTTTCAGAATTTCTCTTCAGATAGACACTTGTTCATGGAGGATGGAAAAAAAAATCAACAATCAACAATCTCCCTCAGCTTGGGAGGACCTAGGTAGGCTACACATAGAGTCTACTTCAGCTGAGCCTCTCAGAGGTGAGTTTTGCTATTTCACTAATAGAAATATATTGCTGGGCTGGGGAAGTAGTTGCCTAGCACGTTCCATGGTCTGGGTTTGAATCCCACCCCTGTAAATACCAACCAATCAAAGCCCAAACCAACCAACATTGCTGGCAAGGAAGTTTAATAAAAGGTTATAAGAACCTACAAGGTTTATAAGAGAGGCAGGGCAGAAAAGTCTAAAGCGCTCCAGACAAGCACCAGCTGAGAGGCAGAAGCACTCTGAGTATCGCCATGGCAATGAGATGAGGCCTTCCAGGCCCAGCTCATAGTAACTTTAATTAAGAGAGCCTTGAAACCGCTCATCACTGTGCTTTGGTATGAGAACTTCTATTCCTGTGCTCAGAAAGGGTGCAATACTTGTTACCACTTCTGAGAGATAATAAAACACTCCTTATAAGAATGATATAAAATATATACAGGAAGTCCCTGACAGCTCACCAGAAAAAAAAGAGTATGTGAAGATCAAAATCAATGTTTGAAATGAGAACTGATCCCATGAAAACCTCATAGACAAAGGAGACATGCGCTTGTGTACACATGTTCCAACACCTGACTTGTTACTGTCATTGTCTGGGGCTAGGACGGGCCTGTGTGTGTCTCTGGACGGGGACGACACTGAGGTGTCCCCAGACAGCAGCTGTTATGTCACGACTTAGGTGCAAAAGGCTCTCCTGGGGACATCTGCAGACTGGTGGGCTTGCTGATTCTAGTAGAGCACTGCTGGCCAAACCATGGCAGGAGCCACAGATACAATTGAAACTCATTATCAGAACCAAACAGTGCAGAAGCTGGGCATGGTGCTGCATGCCTGTAATCCCAGCGCTCAGGAGAGAGACAGCAGGGTCTCTGCAAATTCCAGACCAGGCAGGGTTATCTAGTGAGTCTCAAAAAACAAACACACAAAAGAAACCAAAGCCAATTCCCAAAACAAAACAAATGACCTCTCATTCCAGAATACTATAAAGATTTAGAATGGGAATCCAGAGGTTCTTACTATCATTTAAGTCATCAAGGCCTAGCCCTTTGAAGTTTTCAAAGGCACCTAACTGAATTGCAGAGCTAAATCCAAATAGTTGATTCTTACCACAGAACCCACTCCCTTACCTATGGGAATCAGGGCAAAGGGTTAGGACAAAATATGAAGAGAAAGGAGAATAAATCGCTTTGCCCTTCGGTTCTAGAGTAGCAGGAACCATCAAATTCAATGAGGTTTACACTACTTCTCTATGTGAGCATCTGGGTGTGTAATAGCACAGGTTTTAGGGTTGTAGAGACTTAGGCTTGGGTCCAGGCCCTGCATCTATCAACCATGTGATATTGGGCGATTAATCCAACATCTGTGAACCTTTGCCTTTTCAGCTAAACACGGGCTATTCAGATGTGTTCCTGGCATACCCCAAGTATACAAAATAGGTCAGTTTCAGAGGTCACTAGGTCACTGTGGGCAGGAACCAAATGGAAGCATGTTACATTTCTTCTCGGAATATTTCTAGAATGGACCATTATCAGTTTTCACTGAAAAAAAAATGGAATGAAAATTCTGTTAAAGGAATTAGACTGATGTCAAATTTTATTCTACCTGAATGCTATTGAATAGTTTTGGGGCAATTCGTTTTCACTGCTACTTGAACTGAGAACTGGTAACTAAGGAGGTCATGAATACAGGTAGACTGACCCTTAATCATTACTTAGAGATATATATTTTTTTTAAAGTGTTAATGTGAATATTTTCCCCATTCCTTCTCGTCTGGACCTGTTAGCAGGAACAATCAGGTACAAGACTCAGTTGCCTAGACACAGAGCATAGACAAACTCGTGAGTTTCTTAGAACTGGAGTCCATCTTCCCTGTGCTAAAAGTCTATTCAATGCAACAGACATCGCCGAGTACACAGTTACCTAACACGGGGAAACCAGCAGGCTGGTCCTACCTGGAGAAGACGCTCTTGTTCCTGCTGCCATTTCTCCTGTCGCCTACGCTCCTCTTCCGGGTCCCACGCCCAGAACTTAAACTGCTCAGGAAAAAACAAAGAAAGCAACCCCATGATCAGAACTGGATTGCCATGCCAGGGCAAGAAGACAAAGAGCCTCCAATATGGTGCCCAAGGGACATAGAAACAAATCTTCACACAGCTAAATGTCCTCTTTGGTGGCAGAAACCATTTCCAAACTTAATCCCTTTTTATTTTGATTCCAAGCTGCCTCTGGTTCTATGCCTCTGTGCTTCTTTATGGGTAACAGAAACACAGTGCCTAACCACAGGAACGAGAAGGCTTTGCTCCGTGTCTCTCGGGAGCATGAGGAGTCTTAGAAGCACCCGTGCTCCTGGGCATGGCGCTTGTTGCCCATGCTAATTCTGGCTAAGAACTAGGGTCTTTTGTTCCTGAAGTGGGTCCCTTATACCACTATTGCTTTCCCAAAGTGGGTTAATGTCAGCAAGATGAGTGGATCCCCAGCCCTGAGGCCAGCATACTAAATACTCAAACCCAAGGCTGGTAATAAACAAAATTCTTTAGAGAAGGTTTTAGCAAGTTGGAGAACAAACAAGAACACAGCTGGATTTTCTACCTAATCTATGGACTCTCTCACGTGTTCTACTTTCCCCAACAGGAAATGACAGTATATCTTTTTGCAGTGACTTTTCCTCTCCATCCCCACCCCAGGGGCACATGAATAGTTTGACAACCTTGGAAGTCAATGGCTTGTATCATCCTCTTCAGTTATGTGTGGTGATGCCTGCTTTACAGACATTCTGGGCTTCCTAGCTTCCACGAAACCTGGGATTACCAGTGTTGGTTTATGATTGAACTTTCATATATGGTTCTTAGTTCTGAGATGTGGTTGGAGAGATTAAGGGTATGTGACAAGCAGTGGTCCATTCTACATAGCCACAAAGGGAGCATCTTGGACTGGTCACTGGAGAGGGAGGGATTATTCCTATGTCAGGCACCATATAGCAGCAACTGTATGATGATTTCAAGAAAGGCTCACCATCACCCCAAAAGGAAGCAATTTTCATCTCACTGTGCAGTCAAGGAAGATTAAACAGGAAGGGTTTATAAACTACCTCCAGTGTTCTGTGGCTAGTAAACCCGGACTCAAGGATACAAAGAAATCAGCATTTTGTTTCTAAGGCAGGACAGGATAACTACTTTATATAATGATAATCCATTATACCTTTACAATCTTGGTACCAGAAAGCATCAAATTGTTTCAAAATAACAATGTTTGGATCTTAGTTTTGGATGAATACTCATTAAGAAAATCAAACATAAGTTAAAATCACTCCAAATGTACAACTTGGTTCTTTAAGGGGGACTACTTACGGGTGTGGTTACAGGGGACTTCTCACTGCTCGGAGAATCCGCTACACAGAGTAAAAAGACAGAAAAGAAGGCATCAGCGTGGGTGGCTTCTGGCTGTGCTGGTCTTTTGCTCCTCTCAGTGGAGGGTGGCTCCTAGGTTAACTTGGGCAGCATTAGAAAATCACAGTAGAGCAGAGCCTGGCAGGTTGTGCCCGTCACCAAGAGGACTGAGAGTGTGACCCATCAAGCAGCGCCAGGTACTAGACTCTAGGAAGCAACGACTACAGCTATTAGTGCCAGCTCTTAGTACACCCTGCATTCTGGTCAACAGAGCAGTTCCCCCACTGTCTGACATGGAGAAGTACCACACAGAGAGGCCGATGTCATCCAGGAAGAGCAGCGAGTGACACAGTTAACAAGAGAACACCACATCTGTGGCCAATGCTTCTCATCTGATTTCAAGGGGGAAGTGGACGGTAAAGAGCCAGGTGGGCGGTGTTATTTCTCTGGCGTCTCAAAAATCAATATAAAGCTCTGTGAAATCCTCCCAATTTTAGTACGAACATGCTGATTGATACCAAAGAACAAGCTCATTGCTAACTGTGTGTCACAAACAAACATCTTTTTTTAAGTATCTTAAATCGGAAATGAAGACAAATGACAGACACCATTGGTTGCCCCAACATGAATTTTTACCTATAAGAGATGCAGCTACCCAGTATGCCGTTTACCTGACTGGGAGAAAAACTGGGACCGCAGCCAAGAGTTCTGAACTCTCAGCGGAACACTGGCACTGCTAGGCACCTCTAGATCAGATGGCAAAATAGAATAAATAGAAATCCGTGAAACCGGGCAAGAACTTAGAACACATCCCCACACGTCAAAGAAGGGGCAGCTCTAGTTGAGCCAGGAACTGGACAACTCAACCCAATGTGAGACAGCTCACCAGAATACATGTAAAACCTGACGATACGGACAGGGGGCAGTCGAACTGGGCAGTCTGCGTTTCTGCTGTGGAGGTGCTGAGGGAAAGGTTTTAGGCCCATACTTAGTAGGGATATTGTTTAAGGGTTGAAAGTCATGATGACACAGCGGCACACTGTGCAGGGGCAAATTTAGGGAAGAATAAAAGGGCAGGAGAGATGCACAGTGGGCTGGTTGATGCTATCCACATCACACCTGATGAAGGGGCGAGAATGTGGCTGTTTTCCTGTCACACGTATAGACAGGTACATGTCTGTGGTAGTGTGCAGTGTGCCAAGCATACACGACTCCTGGCAAGCATTTGCACCTTATACATTGGGCTCTGTCATGTGAATTCTCAGAGCAACAAACACTGCAGGTCAAAGCCTGTGTTTTATAGAAACATAACTTTGGCATAACTTTACTGTTTCCAGAGGGCTGGATAAAGGAAACCTGCCAGCTTTAGGAATGTTTCCAGAGTGTTGAAAGGCTGTATTGATGCACATGTGTGTGTTTGGGGGTGCCTGTGGCATCTTATTTGGGCTGACAGGCAGATCTGCAGCAGCCCGTGTGAGCATCTATAAATAGATGACTTCAAAGAAATTGGGGAGACAACAATTTCTGTGGGAGAGGGAGAATTTATGAGGTGTCACTCTAGGGCTCCTGGTTCTTTTGGACTGGATGATGGAATTCAAACCAGTCGCTTAAGTGTGTACCAAATTCTTAGACCTGGGTCATAAGCCACAGCTTCTCCTACCACAGTCCAATCAAATGCAACCATGTCTTCACAGATTGCATTTATTAGAGGCCCCTGGCATCTAGAAAGATCATTTTGTAGAGTCTAAATAATCATACAGTCAATTTCATGCCCAGCAGCAATGTCTTTGAGGTATTGTTTAAACAATTACTTCAAGTCAGTGGCTTCCAGGCTGCCTGGACACGTGGTCTCGCTAGAAGTACAAAAAGAGCCTCTGGCCAGATCTACAGAACCGGACACTGAAGGTTTGGTCCCAGCCCCGCAGGCTCAGGCACACACTCATGTCTGAGAACTACGGCTTCAAGTTGTGTTGCTGTCCTGTTAACGTTTCCTTCTTCTTTAGAAAAGCATTCTAAAAGAGTTTCTTCTTTCTGCCTAGCACCCTGGCTCCATACTTCCACCCCTATCGCTAGAATTCTACTCTCTTAAAAACTGGTGGATGGTGATGTCTCCTTGGCAGGTGATAGCTAGCCCCTGGGGAAATCCGAAAGGGGGAAACTCTGCAGCTAAGAACGTGATGAGCAAGGCTTTAAACCCAGGTGGTCTACTCCCAGCCCTCACACTTAGGATCACAGAGCTCATGAACCACACGTTCTAACAGAATAAGGGCCTCCAAACTCAGTTCTCCTTTGAGAAATTACCTTTAAAAATACTCCGGTGCAATGAATTTTTATTTTTAAACCATTCAACTTGGAAAAAACATGAAATAAAGTTCCTTAATTCAATAGCAATTTCTCAAAACCAGAATGCCTGTGTTTAGCAGGGGATGGAAAATATAAGTATCTGAGGCATCGGGACTAATTGGCAAGGCTTACATAGTTAACCTAACTGTAGTTCTTACCTACTAGTTAGAAAGTGCTAGAAATGGAACACAATTACAATGTCTAAATATGGCCAAATGGTTGACCCAGTTGTGAGATTTTATTTTTATTATTTCCAGGACTGTAAGGCTGAAAAATTTGGGTCAAATGTTTTGGAGGTGGTACTGAATCTGCCTCTGCATTAAGAGACGAATACCCACTAGTGTGTGTACCACTTAGCTTCCTACCAAGTGCTCTTTGTTCTGCATACAGCTTGCAAAGCGATCAATGAAAGTTAATGGAGACCAACTCAGGGGGTGTTAATGGTGACCCCAAATAGCTTCTCACTCTTTAAAAGAGAAGTAATAATAAGTCATGAATAATGATGTCATACTGTCTTCTCTGACAGATTAGATCTATGAAACACACTGGAGGAAAATGTTAAAGAAGCACACGGAGTCTACCTCCTACCCTAGCTGGTTTGCATTGGTGCAGCCTTAGGCTGACTACTTGGAGGAATAATCCCCAAGGATGGTAGTGTTCTTTGAATGCTATATTCTCCACTTCACATTCCTAAGGTCCTTCCTGGTGGTGTGGGCACTTGGGTTTCTCACGAGGGTAAGGGCATAAAGTTGGGTTCTTTAAGAACCAAAGGGTGAACTCATATATGGTCCACAAAGTGAGAACCAGCACAATTTTTAGGCCTTCACAGATCCTCAACTCCCATATTTCTCCAAGTTACCTTCTCTACATTAAAACATAACAAATACATAAAACACATTAAAATGTATCCAAAGTATATTATTAAGATGTATCTTTAAATGTTTCATGTATTTTATTTTTCATTTTTGAAAATATTAAATGTTCATATTATGAAGATTTTTATTTGTTTGTTTTTTTTAATTTTGAGACAGAGTTTCTCTTTGTCCCCCTGGCTGTCTGGAAACTTCCTCTGTAGACCAAACTTGAACTCATATATCCACCTGCCTCTGCCTCCCGAGTGCTGGGATTAGAGGTATGCACCACCACTACCTGGTCATGAAGGATTTTGTGAAAGAGTAAAATTTTCTTTGAGTAACTACACTAATCATTGTGTACACCCAAGACTTACTATAGAAAAAAAAGCTCTTACTTTCCCCAAAGTTAATATTAAATGAAATGAATATTTTTATAGACTGGAATTAATAATAAAGTTCATATAATATTAGATTTTTTTTGAAAAACCAATTGAGTTTTTATTTTTAATTATCTCATCATGTTTTGGAGCCAAGACAAAACAAGTATGAAGGTCTCAATACTATCAGGCTCTGTTGTACCCACAATGCCTAGCTGACAAGGTGGTCTTCATGGCAGGGTTCCTGATGTCAAACAGAAAGTGCCTCTCAGCTTTCTGATCTGAAATTCTCAATTCACAGACTCTAGAGAGGAATGCGGCTACAGGAACATCACATGAAGGACGCCACCAGCTATTCCTGCGAGGTGCATTTCCCCACAGACTAGGAAGATCTAAGAGAACATTTTTCCCCTTCCTTACCTTGAGAATCGAGATTTGGCAAATGCAGTTGGTTGGTTTCAGGCATTTTGCTAAGAAAAGGAAACATCAAGGTTGCTTCTGGCTCTGGGGATTTTGGCTTTGCTACCTGAAACACAGCAAAAGACACAAACACTAGAAAGACTGTCCAGCAATTAACCAGCAGATCGATTTTACACTATGACTACTTAAACAAGCTGGTAAGCTTAAACATTTAATTTTACAATACAATTTTTCCTTCCCTAATGATTTTTCACACTTTACTGAATCAATAAAGTGGTTGATATTTTTCTAGAAATTAAATAAGAGCATAAGAATGTGGTGATCCCCTTTCTTCAACCTCAGAAGACATTGGAGCCTTTTCCCTCCCCCACCTCTTTTTCAAAAATATTTATTTATTTATTATGTATACAATATTCTGTCTGTGTGTCTGCCTG
>LOEQ01001246.1:214135-232257 GCA_001685075.1 Bramus lutescens
CTCTCTCTCTCTCTCTCTCTCTCTCTCTCTCTCTCATCTCCAAAGCCTGAGTTCCTATTTTTATAGCAACATTAATGCCATAGTGAGATTTTCTCCCCAGAGCCTCTAGGTGGCAGCACAACCACAAAGCCGGACATTCCCCTGCCCTTTAGCAGGAAAAACTGGCACCATTCCCTCACAAGTCACCTAGCTTTACCTGAAAACTCGCATGAGACACACCTGCTGAGGTCGGCTCCGCGTCCTGTGCCCCCGACTTCCCATCGGCATTATCATCCTCTTGGCCATTTGACTCAGCCTCATCAGAGGCTGCCTGAAAAAGATTGTTTTCCCTCTCTTGAATAAACCAAACCCTTGAAAGTTCTGAAAAGCAAAGGCTATTTCCTGAACGATAATTTTCAGGCCTAACAAGAGGGGGTGCCCACACAAACTGTCTTCTACGTTGAAGCTTTATGCTGGAAGTCTTATTTTGCTGGAAGGAGGCATTTGTGAGCATGAGCAAGTCGACACCAGCAAGCTCCCTTTCCCCAACCATCCTCACTGTCTCACCACCAAATCTCCTAAATCAAAGTCACCATCTGTTCGCTTACAAATGCCTTTCAAGTTGGCTGTGGGTCTGACCACCAGCAGAGGGGATTTTTGTCTCGAGTTTGTCACAGTTGGCCTGTGGCTCCTAACACTGCAAGGTTTACCCTTGAAGCTCGCAGTTTTTATAGCCACTTCTTCCCTTTCGCTCCGACAGCTGGGAACTAAGGTTAGCTTTTCTTCCTTAGTCTCCCACTAATGGGTCTCCTTGACATGGATGCTGGTCACTGCCACAGCAGTCAAGTACCTCTCTCCTAGCCGAGCCTCCCTGCTGTCAGCTGGACGCTTGTTACAACAACAACTGCAAAGCAACCTAATGGGAATAGCTGAACAAATCAGGACCAGAAAGGGAAGTACTACACAGTCACTGAACATAAGATGTCGAGCTGGCTGGAGGACACTGCTTAGTGGGACAGTGCTTGCCTAGTATTCATAACGCCATTGTTGGTGTGATCTGAAGCATGGCACAACACACACACACACACACACACACACAAACCTGCTATGCAGTAGTGATGTATGAAAATTATTCAATGTGAAGTTAAAACATTTAAAGTTTATATATATATAGTATTATGTCTACATACATAAGATTATACATATGCTTATGTACATATAAATGCACCTGTCAGTATATGTATTAAAATATACAATGTATATATATTTATACACACATATAAATATTTATACCACACATACACATGTGTATTGTGTGGCATATATAAACACGCATGTATGTGGCATAAAAGCCAAAGGGGACTAAATAGTAGGACAGTGGAAGCAGGGAGGAGTGGCAGCAGATAGCATTGAGACCAGACAAATAAGAGCAATCGACAAGGTATGTACAGTGTATGTACAATGTATGTATAAAAGTACAATGAAGTTGTTATTTTATGCTAAAACAATAAAAACAGAAAAACAAAACTCCAAGGAAATAGAAAATGTTAATTGTGTTCATTTTTAAATGTGTTTACATTTGGGAATGTTTTTCTCATTTTTTATATATACTTTCATATATTATAAAAGCTGAAGAACCAGAAGACAATCTGTGTAGTTTCACATTATCATACAGTATGGGGAACTGACTAGAGAGTTAAGTCTGATATTTTTCTCCTCTACCTTAGTGGCTTGGCAAAAATAAGTGGAAGGTTAAATTAATTATATCTGGAAGAATGCTTATGCAAAAGAGTGTAAGCCAATGACTATTTTATTTTATTCTTTTAGCAGAAGTTTTAGGTAAAAGACTAAAGTTGAATTTTTAGTGTGTATAAAACATTTCATAAACTTTGAAAGATTTTAAGACAAAAACTAATATTTGTTTTCATAAAAGGAATTGACAGAAGTTCCTGTTCTACCTAGTCACGCAGCCTCTCAGTTCCAAAGAAACACACAGAGGTTTATAACAATTATAAACTGTTTGGCCTATTAGCTCAGGCTTATTATTAACTAGCTCTTACAACTCGAATTAACCCATAATTTTTGTCTATGGTAGCCACCTGGTGAGGTACCTTTTATCAGTGAGGCATTCTTATCTTGCTTCCCTGTGTCTGTCTGGTGAATGACTCTTCCTTTCCTCTTCCCAGAGTTCTCCTAGACTGGTCTCCCTGTCTATAGTTCCTACCTGGCTACTGGCCAGTCAGCACTTTATTAAACCAATATAAGTGACTAATCTTTACAGGTTACAAGAGCATTATCCCACAGCAAAAAGGCGTTATTAAATCCTGCATAAAATATCTCCAAGGAGAAACTAACTCCCCAGGGCAACTTGTCCTCTGACATCCACTTGGGCCCTCATACAAATACACACAAAATAAATTAATATGAAACTTTTTTAATATTAAAAACAGGAATTTTAAAGCAAAACCTTTCAAGCTGCTTAAAGACTTTAACAATAGTATGTATGGAAAATGTGATTTTTTTTAAGAGGGTGGAGTACTTTGAAATACTCATAATTAGATTGAAGTTTTCTAGTGACAGATGATCATATATCAAGTTGGAAAGAACACACTATCAAGTTAAAATGCATGTTTTTTTTCTTTTCCAGTACCGTGGACTCAACAGAGATTCCTACATGCAAGTCAAACCCTCTACCACTGAGCCACACTCCGCTCCTAGCCCTTTCTTACTATTTAAGTCAGAGTCTTGATAATTTGCACAGGTCACCCTTGAATTCACTCTGCATCCAGAAAGACTCTGCAATCCTCCTGCCTCAGCCTCTCAAACAGTTGAGACTTTAAGCTTATGTCTTGAGGCAAGCTTTAAGAACCCTAGGCAGGCCAGTTGTGGTGATGTATACTTGTATTCTGAGCCATTTCAGAGCGTGAGGCAGAACTAAAAGTTCAAGCCCAGCCTAGGTAAATTAGTGAGACCCTATTACAAGCAAGACTGAAAAGGTCTAGGGGTTTCAATAAATGGTAGAATGCTTGGATAGCATGTACAAGGCTCTGGGTTTGCCCCTCAGTATCACACACAAAAAACAACCAAATAAAAACTCAAAGAAACAAACATTCCCCAAACCAACTGCCAATAAGAAAAAAAACACAGTCAGGAAATAACCACATTGGGATTATTTAATGGATTTTTAATACTTTTTAAATCATACCAACAAGCTTGAACTGAATCCCTTCAAAAATGATAAATGAGGAGGGTAGCATATGAATGATGGTGGCGTACGCCTTTAACCCCCAGCACTTGGGAGGCAGAGGCAGGCAGATCTCTGAGTTCAAAGCCAGCCTGGTTTACAGAGTGAGTTCCAGGACAGTCAGGGCTACACAGAGGGACCCTGTCTTGAAAAACAAAAAACAACAGCAAAAAGAAACAAAGAAAGAAATTCAATGAATGAAAGGAGCCATACCAAAATCTCTTTTATTATATTGAGGTTCTGCGTGTGTGTGTGTGTGTGTGTGTGTGTGCATGGTGTGTCTGTGTGTGTGTGTACACTCATGCATTTATAGAATAACTGAAGAACAACCAGTTCAACACTTAAAATAATAAGCTAGACTTCATCTTTTTAGTTCACGCTGATGCAGATAGAAACATTAATACCCGGTGGTATTTTTGCTTTATGATGTTAATATATAAAATCCTGGCGGGAATACGGATTCTTAGCTTCCTTCTCTCCTAACGGACTAAATTACAGAAAACTATCTAAGGCTGGAAAACAAATTTGCAGCTAAATACTGATGAACGAGCCTCTTAAGAACACTCATGTTTCCAATTACTAGAACTGAGTAGCTACAAACAGGGCTCAGAGCCTGAAAATGAACAAAGAGAAGAACATATTTTATGCACTCTAAGATGCCATCCAGTTCAAGCTGTATTATTTTAGGCACTACTAAGAAAGAAAACACACTGTTAAAAAATGACAGACTAAGGATCGCAAGAAGAGTCTTGATTTGTAGACATTAAAACATAGGAAGTGTGCCACTTGGACTCGATGAAATGGGAGCCTTCCCAAAGCCTGGCTGACATAATGCATAATGCAAACAGGACAAGATCCACCAGCATTAACTACTTTAGCTGGGGTTATGTAACTGGCATATCATGTTCCAGTAATATTTCAGTTATGCATGACTAACAGAGCCCTACCTTTGAGAGTTCTCAAGTTGCTACGGTATTTCTATACAGCTCAACATTCGCCCTAAAATGATGGTCCAGAACTTACATCCCGCTATCCAACTGTGGATCAATAATGGCTGTAATACAGTTATCATTTCCAATATTTACCTCACTTAGCAGGGCTCAGTGCTACTGAGTCACTTGCCATGGATGATGCCAGTTAACCATCAGAGTGCTCAAAGGCAGTGTCAACAAACATGGTTCTCCTTACACAGGCTGAAGGTAAGTGGTGCCAGGGTGCCTGTGGCAGCAAGCAGGAGAGGTGGAAGCCCTGAGCTGTGCCAATAACCTCCCCGTGCTATCATCTGGCCACACCTTTGGTGGTCTCCCAGTATTAAGTTTTTGATCCGTTAAAAGTAACTAAATATTCGAGTCTTTTGAGTTCACTGTAGAAACAATTCAAACTGCCATCTCTATTTCTGTTCTTTCTTTCCTCTACCTCTGTTCATTTTTGAGAAAAAGGTTAGAACTTGCTGGAACCCTTCAGGGCAGGAGGCAGTTTGGTTAGCTCCTTTTCTCAGAGAAGCCAAGACTGTAACTGTCCCTGACCATCAAGCCATCCCTGGGTTCAAAGAGGCAAGGGTGGACATATAACCCATATCAGGAAACCAGATGCTTTCTTGAATAAATACATTATCTTTGCGATCTATGCTCAAAAGCTTAGTTTAAATACACATTATTCACCCAAGTCAAGTTGTCACCAGCAAAATATTCAGGGAAAATTGAGGGAAAAAGGAATCAATAACTTAATTTAAAAACTCTTTATATGCACCAAAAGAAGAAAAAGCTATTTAAAAAATGAACTTAACAGTGGTAATGTAACGGGCACCTGACATTTTACATTTTTCTATAATTTTTTTTTTTTGCGTTCTGCAACACACAAAGACAATCTGTAATGAAGGGAAATTCCCAAAGCTGGTCTAATTAACTCAAGTCTGGCTTCTCTATTCTTAATGCTTGTTATTTCTGTACTGATGGCATCATATCCAAGGAAATGAGTTCAAAGTTGGCAGCCTTAACCAGTCCTGATAGAATCAGAGGTCTGCTTCAAAAACACATCTCTGCTGGCAAATGTGCTTCCCCTCCTTGGGTTACCAGCCAGGAGAGAGGCCTTCCCTCCTCCAACTGGCAACATTTTCTCAAGGATAACAACAAGTAAACACAAAGAGAATGCTGGATGGGAATGAATGGGCGTACAGAAGGGCTTGAAAGCAACTAAGCCAGGAGCTGGCTTCCCCTTGGCCAAGAACCCATCCAAGCTAGCCCCACTGCCTAAAAGTCCAAGACCACAGGCAAGAGGTGGCAGATTCCTGACCTCAGAATCACACGGTTTAGCCACAAAAATGTACCTGGCTACTGGTTGCTCCTTTGAACCTCAGCCCTGTCAGGCTGGCAGAGGGCACTCAAAGCATGGGTGGCAACTGTAAGATTTGGAAGGGTAAGATCCAGCCTGAGACCCAAGCTCCAGTTCATCATTTGACCTTTATGGGTTAAGTGGTGATGTCCAAGGACCTTCTTGAGAGACTATTCTGGGATAATGAGAGAGTTTCTGGTTCCAGTGTCGAATAACTGGACGCAAGCCTGGAAACCCAGTGTATTTGTGTCCTGGCATCATGACCCAGTGCCACATATGCTATGCATATGATTCTCCTTTTACTTTCAGGCTATGAATAATTTGTCACCATTGGAAGGAGAAGAAGTAAGACAGGAGACCCACTTTTCCAGACTTTAAATACTACATTCATGTATTTGGACTGTGCTATTTATAGCAAGCTTTTCAAACCACTGGAGATAGGCCAGGGTTAATTTACTTCCTCTGATGTATATCTGCTTGAAACTGCCGAGTTTCTATATAAAATTATAAGATAATAATTAATAGATTTTTCAAAAGCATTAATCTACCAACCTCACGATGACTCCTAGCTGTAGAAAATACTTTATGAAGAAATGCCTGTCGACATTTGACATCCCAAAGGAATCTGCAGCTGGTGTAAACAGCAAGGCACACGGCACCTACTCAGATGCCTATGCCCTGCTCTCACCGCAGAGAGGAGCAAGAAAGATCTGATTGTTCCCTGGGAGCAGAAGACAGAAAGAAAGTGCTGATTTTCTTAGAAGAAGCCCACAAGTGTTTTCAAGATGGGGAAAACAGGCCCACCTCATCACTCGGCTTGAGAAAATCTTGATGTAGTGTCTAAGATACCCAGGAGCTGAGCTTGGCTCCGCCAAGGAAGAACCGCCACCGTCATTTGGGATGAGTGAGTGTGTGAGAGAGATCCCGTCAGCTGCCATGGAGTGCAGTGACAGAAGGGTCACTCTGTCCGGAGAGTGCAATTTTGGGAGCCCAGGTGGAAGAAGTGAGAAGCCCACAATGGAAAGGAAAAGAGCTAGAGGAAGAACTAAGGGTACCGGCGCTGGAGTCTTCTGGAAAGAGCTCTTCACAGCTGCCTGGGTTTTAGAGAATGGATTGGAATGACTGACACGAGCAGCAGAAAGAGGACAAGGAATTCGCCTCGTGCACATAAAATTCACATCTGCTCAAAGCAGTAACTTTGATGGTCTTATGTAAATTCTACAAATCTTTACATCTCTCCCAATTTCGTGCTTCTGGGGGGGGAAAGTACTATTTTACCTTACATTTGCTGTATGGTAGCATAAAAAATAAGGGCACCCTTGGTCTACAAGTCACCTTGACATCATGCTAAGTCCTTGGCAGAAGTGTATCCTCCAATAACTAACTGACATATGTGAGTATATGTAATGCTAGTCTATTAACTTTCTTCTAAACATGAGCCAAGGTCAGACTCTCAAATGCGTTCAGCAGAGTCTGGGCGAGCACATGGTGCTCTTGAGGTATTTTAGGAAAGGATCATTTTCAGACCACTAAGCAAGGCAGAGATTCAAATTAAAGTGTAACAGACAGTGAACAAAAAACAGATAACACTGCCACCACCATGTGAGGGAGACTATCTTAGTTATTTCTCTTGTGGTAAAAATAACACAGCAAAAGCATCTTAAAGGAGAGAGCAAGCTTCTTTTGGCTTACAGTTCAAGGGGATACAGTCCCTCATGGCAGGAAGTCAAGGCAGCAGGAGTGGTAGGCAGCTGGCCACGTGGCATCCAAAGTCAGAAAACAGCACTGATGGTTGATGCTCACTCAGTTCCTGTCCTCCTTTTTATTCAGTTTGGGTCCCAGACAGCACAATGGTGCCATCCACATTTACAGTGGCTCCTCCTACCTCAGACAACCCAATCTAGACATGCTCAGAGGCTTGTCTCCTATGTGATCCTAGCACCTATTAAGTTTACAGCTCTAAACAGCATGAAGACAAAAGCGTGTCTTTCAACAGAGGACACGAAGCATAGGCTAGGCTTGTCTTCAGGTTACGAAAACTCCTAAATTTCCTTTCCAGTCCTGCAGTCTAGGAACCTGTGCGTGTGCTATGTCATGATTTTCTAACAGAAGCCAGTATTTTAAAATGCAAGGTGCTAGTTTCTCTTTAATTGGGCTTCTAAGAGATACAGGTTCCTCTGAGGAACCTCACAAATAACAGGGATGGAGGGGAACCCATCCCTCTGTCACCTAGTCTCCAGCGCCACCTGTCGTCCCTCTTGGGTCCTTTGATTCTAATGCTCCCATTCTATGGATCAGCCCCATTTTCCCTCCAACTCAACGTGAATATCCACACTGAAGGTCAAGCCTCAAAGTCCACACCCCACACAGCCCTTCCCAGACCACATCCAGTCTATCCTGACTTTACCCATCCTTTGCCATCTTACATTCCTCTGGTCTCCTTTGTCTATAACCTAGCATTTCATGACATGCTATTTGATATCCTTCTGGAGTTCATTTATGCAAACATTATACTTCTATTCTCATACAGCTGCACCCACCAGGAGGGTCTGGAATGGGATGCTCTAGGTAGATACAACCCAAGTATCCGAAGAGATCCAAATCCCCTCCACTCGAAGTATACCAGAAGAAAATCATTCTCTCAATGGCACCCAGTGAGAAAGAAGTAGCAGCAGAAAGCAGAAAGGTGACACGGCATGAGAAAAGTGCCCACATCAGCATGAAAGGCTGCCACTCCCACTCAGAGCACCCAGGAGGAGTAGCAGGGCCCCCCCTTCCCTGTGGTTCACCTCACATTCTGAATTCACACCCCTGCCTACTGCTATCACTGTGCCCTTTGCAGAGTTCCAACTTGCCCCAAAGCAGCTGTGACATTTTAGTGGTGGGGGAGGCTACTCCTCTGTAGAGGGTGTCTCGTTTGAGACTGCAGTTCTTGGAAGAAAGACGCTATTTAAAAAGAAGAACACCATTCTTTCGACAACCCCACGGAACTGGGAAAACGAGTTAGAAACAGAAAAGTCAAGTTCAACCCAGTCCCAATCCCTGGGAATCATGGAAGTACAGCATCCTGTCTCAAGACAACCATCACCCTTTACTAGGATCGATTTATTTCGTGTTTTCAATAGGAATATACTTGCTTTGTTTTGGGGGGGAATAACAAAATAAAGAAGATTAAGATTTCTGAAAAAATGATTCTTCTTTTAAAAAAGCAATTATCTATTTATTTTTAGGTGGTATTTCACATTTCCCTAGTTGACCAGGAACTTACTAAATAAGCTAGGCTGGCCTCGAACTTGCAACAATCCTCCTGAATAAAAACTGAAAAATATTATTTTAAGGTGTGTTATATTTGTTTATGCTCTGGAACATTCGTTTAATGATGTAAAGATGTGTTCCTTTTTTATAATGCATTTGTTTAATTCTTTGAAGCTGTGATTCTTTGCCTGTCTAAAACACCTGATGGTCTAATAAAGAGCTGAATGGCCAATAGCGAGGCAGGAGAAAGGATAGGCGGGGCTTGTAGGCAGAGAGGATAAACAGAAGTAAAAACAAAGAGGAGCAGAAAAAAGAACAGCAAGAGAACAAGGAGAAGAGGACCCTGGGGGCCAGCCACTCAGCAACACTGTCAGCCATGGAGTAGGAGTGAATGTAAGGTATACGGAAGTAAGAAAAGGAAAAAGCCCAGAGGCAAAAAGTAGACGGAATAATTAAGTCAAGGAAAGCTGGCTAGAAACAAGCCAAGCTAAGGCGGGGCATAGATAAGAAAGAATAAGACTCCATGCATGATTTATTTGGGGGCTGTAAAGAGTGAGTAAAAAGTCAAAAAAGTAAAATAACAACCAATAACAAATAAGCTTCCCAAATAATGGGATATAGGCGTAACTCAAATGACTAACACTTGGGAAGGGATTTCTTTAAGATAAGTCCTGGGATAGCATGCTTGAATGGAAAGGTTTTAGACTCTTTTGTTTTTTTTTGAGACACAGTTTCTCTGTGTAACCTTAGCTGTCCTGGAACTCACTGTAGATCAGGCTGGCCTCAAATGCTGCCTCCTGAATGCTGGGATTAAAGGTATGTGCCACCACCGACTGGCAAGTTTTAGAATCTTAAGTAACTAGTATAGGGGGAAGAACTTTCTAGTAATAAGCCAAAGTACTGCATAGCACAGATAACAACTTTTCACACATGCACACGCATGTGCGCACACACGCACAGAGATGGAGAGTGATATAGATAGATAGATAGATAGATAGATAGATAGATAGATAGATAGATAGNNNAGATAGATAGATAGATAGATAGATAGATAGATAGATAGATGATAGTTAGATGATAAATAATAGATAGGTGATAGATTATATATAATAGATGATATATAATAGATAGATGATATATGATAGATGATATATAATAGATAGATAGATGATATATGATAGATAATATGTAATAGATGATTGATAGATAGATAGATAGATAGATAGATAGATAGAGACAGACAGATCCATTATAGAAAATAATGGAGTAACTCTTGTCAAGTAGAAGAACTTGAAGTACTATAGATCAGAGCATAAATATCACTCACTATTGTCAGCACTCAAGTTTGCTCAACTAGAAATTAATATTAACTAGGAAAAAAACCACAAGAGAAATAAACCCCAGGCTAACCCATGAGTTTGGACCTGTCCTCTGAGGCTGCCTAGCATTGTGCTGGCTATGGGGAAGAAAGGCTATATGGTTTCCTTTCCTTTGGGGTTCCCCTTATGAGGACATGCGGACTCCTGAAATAACATGATTTATTTCACATCACGGGTACTGCTTCTCTTACACTAAAACACTTTTGGGGGATGTAATCACTTAAAAATGAAGGAAATCTAGAAAATGCTCCTGAAGAACACAGACAGAGAGGGGAGCAGAATGGCTCACTTTCCCTGAAAAGCAAGCCCAGCCCTACAGTGTGTAACTATTTGGGGGATTCTAGTTTAAAAGTTGGAGCAGACATGACTGTTTATCTTACTAGTAAAGATCTCTCCTCCTGGGAGCAGAACTCAGTATCCCAATCCTGCTGCTTTGTAAGGTGGTGACAAATCCAAAGTAAAACTGCAGTCCAGGAGGTGAGACTGAGCATTTGTCTGGGTCACAACACTTGGTGAAGATGTGACATCTGAGTCTCGGTCACAGAGCATGCGGGGCTGAGGTGAACAACATTCTCATATGGCTGATAGAAGGACGACATTATCCGGTACAGTGTGTGGGTGTGGCAAGGAGCCACCTCATGCTGAGGGGAGGAGGTGGGAAGCAAGTTTACCTTCAGACCAAATCTTCTGAGGAGCTGGGGAGAAAAACCTCAACAATATCTCCATCCTTAACTATCAAGCCCCACAGCACAGTAGGATGTTGGCTGCTAATGAGGGCAGCCTGTACCCCCAAACCTAGGCTGTACCTGTGTGGATGACAGCTTTGGTTGGATAAGTGAAACCAGCCTGAGCTCCCAAGGCCATGACGTACTCCAAAGAGACAAGCCTTGCACTTCTGAGAGTGCCCATGCCTGCTCTTCCTAAGCTACTCTTTCTGGCTTGTTCACCGAAGACTTGGCTGTTGCCTTAGAGAAGTTTGAATTTAAAAGTTTATGCTAATAAAAATTACTTGTATTTTTAATGAATTTTTTTAACTAATAAACACACACACGTATGTATGTAGGTGGGGAGACAGATGACAGCTAGCTAGCTAGATGATAGATGGATGATAGACAGATAATCAATAGGTAGATGATAGACAGACAGGCAGACAGACAGACAGAGATACAGCACCAAAGCTAAGAAGTCAGGTTCTCCCAGCACCACTCATCTTACTGTGAGACAGGGTCTCACTATGAGGCTCAGGCTGACCGCAAAGCCACACCCTCCTCCTTCAGCTTCCTGAGTGCTGGAATTACAGGTGTGGACCACCACACCCAGCTCGGCACTAGTTATTTTCAAACCATAAAAACAAGTCTAACGATGTCTTTAACAAATAGAGAAAAAGGATAATTTAAAGATATGTTTTCCTATAACACAACAGACCAGTAATATGAAGTGTTAATTTGTTGTTCTCAAATTATGTTATCTTTAATTATAGTTTAACTATAGTTGTTTTGGGTTGAATTATGTTTCCTTAGGATCTTTGAACATGACCTTATTTGGAAACAGGGTTATTTCAGCTGAACTTAGTTAAGGTTAATGGAGTAGGCATTCAGTCACACTGATACACTTATAAACAGAGGAAACTTGGGCATACACACACACACACACACACACACACACACACACACGAAGAGCACTGGGGAGGAGGACGAAGTTGGGATGAGTTATCGACACACCTTGGGCAGTCACTATTTCCAGTAAGCATCAAGAGCTTGAGGAGAGGCCTAGGGCAGACTCTCCCTCACTGCCANAGGTTAACACCTCTTAACTCCTTGGCTTTGGATTTTTATCAACTAGGATAGAAAATTTCTATTCACAGTACTTCACTGTGTAGCCCTAGCCAACTTAGATACCCAAGGAGAAAGAAATAAACACTGTCATGACCTATGTATTCTAGAGATCAATTTACATAACAGAATTATCCCAAGGGGCAATGCTGCTTCTTACTTTCAGTTCCTGGGGGGCAGAGTTTGGTTTCTTGATGTTGATCTCAATGCTGCTGCTGCCTTGCTTCACTTGCACGGGAGAACCATGCACTATGGCCACGCCTTCAAACATTTGGGACTTGGTTAAGGAAGGGCCAGGTTCCAGCATGGGCCCATCCTTTTCCTTTTCTTCCTCGTCTCTATGTGCCATTTCTCCATTCATGCTGATTTTCCCATCTACCTACAAAGGCCAGGATGAACAAGAAAACATGCTATTCCACAACCAAAGATGATGAAACACACATTTTGAATCACCTTAAAGAATTCTCTCTGTACATCCCTATCTCAAAAAAGAATCATGGTCCTCCAGTGTTTTCATGGGTCCTAGAAGCCAGTCTTCTGCCACTGCCATCCTAATTAAATTAAGGGTGTCTCTTTGAGGCTGTCAGTCACATCACAATTGAATGACATTTCATGTTCAATTTATGGTGTGTTTTCATTTGAAAGTATAGAAAAATCAAGAAATCTTTTTAAAAATAGTTATTTATTATGCATACAATATTCTGTCTGTGTGTATGCCTGCAGGCCAGAAGAGGGCACCAGACCTCATTTACAGATGGTTGCGAGCCACCATGTGGTTGCCAGGAATTGAACTCAGGACCTTTGGAAGAAGAGTCAGTGCTCTTAACCTCTGAGCTCATCTCTCCAGCCCCCAAAATCAAGAAATCTTAAACACATGCCACATATTTGGGTTTCAGTAATTTTTCAACTTAAGCTGTGGTGGCAATTACATAATTCAAAAAAAAATTCTGATTAGCATAGCAATGAAGTGGGACCTTCAAGAACATTTTACAGGTTATCTTGTAGTAGAAAGACAGGTTTTTTTTTTTGTAAAGCTATTATGGAAGGTAGGATTCTGATATGTTGTATTACAATAAGTCTCATTTTCTATTTAATTTTATAATTCCATGTTTTTTTCCTCAAGAAAATTAAAGAGTCCATGCTCACTAAAATGTGTTTATTTCATACTCCATATTTAGAGGAGGCAGCATGAGCAAGGAGAGGAGGAGCTCGCCTGGCCTATGGAAACCTCCTTCCTGATGTCTGAGGCCGATTATCTGCGCTCCAGTTCTGACTCTACCACTCAGCAGCTATGCAACCCCCAGCATTTCTGACTCTTTGGGTAAAAACGCAGATTTTGACACAACTTGGCCTTCCTCATAGTGTGCTGTGGGGTTGGTCAGATGACTAAGGCATGCTTAGGACTTGGAACAACACCGCCTCACACACTACTGGCTAGTCTTAGAAGGTCTTCTCTTTTGAAAGAAATGACGGATGTTAGCTGCGTTAGCTTACCTTGTGCTACGACTGGCCATCAAACTTTATTACCTGCCAGCTATGAGAATTTACGACACAATTCAGCACACAAGCATGAGTGGAGACAGATACGGTACACTTATCTTTATTGAGTGTGATCCATGTGACTTTTTCTATTGTACTCTTGTCCACTTGATTTTTTAAAATGATGATTCTAAACCACTGAATCGACAATAACAAGATAGTTTTTGAAAACCAGTGCTTGAATTGCATCACTTGATTTTCCTTTATTCTTTCTTTTTTACTAAAAATATGCTACATATTATTTATTCCTTTATTTTGAGAAAGGGTCTTGCTGTTGTGAGCACATGTATACACACACACACACACGTATGTACACTCTTCTAAGCTGCCTTGCCTCTCTAACCTAGTAACAACTGTCCTATTTGTAAGTGACTCTGACAACGACTGTTCCTTTATTCTTGAGAAAGGGTCTTCCTGTTATGGGCACGTGCTCTCCCACTGACACATACACACAGTGAAGGAGAGACAGGGTAGCTGACAAAAGTGACAAGGTTTGCAGAGCCTAAGTTTTGTCATAAGTTCTTCTACCTTCCCCATTATGTGGTCATGGTGTACCATTTAGAGCGATGAGGAAGTGGGCATCTAAATGCTGTAATCGGACGCCTTGACAGCCAGTATATAACGTTTTCCCACTGTTCGGGGCCAGCTCAGTGTCATGCTTCCATGGAATGTTACACCACCCATCATCTGGCTCCAGGTGAAGGACGGAACTCAAATATTTGAACCACTAAGAATACTGCTAGATATATGTGTACACACACACACACAATTATTTTGTAAATAATCTTCAACTTCTATGGCTAATCTCAGGAAGAATTAAGTTATTCAATTTCGTGGAATGCCTACCATGTCTTGGGTATCTATGCCAGGCTCTTAGGATGGAGCCATGAAAAATAAAGACACAGTTTTTACCCTGTAAGGAACAAATATTTTAATTCAATCTGAAGGAAATGGCCAGACATTCATCGCTTTTATGCTATCAAAGCTTAAGATACAGATTTAAAACGTTTATTTTTGGATTTATTTAAACCTAAGTCAGAAGGTAGGCTTGGGTCTCTCAAGTCAACTTTAAAGTACAGATTTTAAAGGTATATTTAGATAATTAGATTTATTTCAACCTAAGTCAGAAGGTAGATTTGGGGTCTCTCTGAAGTCTAGTAATGAAGCCCCCTGTATTCACTCTCAGTCAGTTGAGTTATGCAAACCTCTCACCAACCATAATGGCACCAACTACCAGTGAAGAACTCCATCTTTGACACCTATTACAAAACTCATGGAGCGTACAAGGACAATGTGTACTGACTGTTCTTTGGAGTCGAAGGAGCTTGAGGTACAGGATGAACGCTCCCCCACAATATAGGTGGACACTGAAATAGGAGCAGGGAAAATACGTTTGGTGTCCAAAGAGTCTTTGGTTCTTGAAAATAATTTTTATATGATCTTTAGTAATACAGCAGTTTTCTGCTCAAGAAAAACTTCTGTCTTATCTGATGATGAACACACCCCACACTACCATGTGTCCCAAGTGTTATTTTTCCCCAAGTGTAGCAACATTTTGGATATAGTGTCAATTTCTTCCTTAAAATGTAGCTGAAAATTTTTCCATGCATCCACATCACTATAGACATGGAATATAGCTAAATTAGGCTTTGCTTACACTGCTCTAAGAGAAACCACATCATCAACAAGCCAGGAAATGGGCCTTGTTTATGGAGACGCCTTGTAAGTCACAGTGAGTTCACTAAGAGAAACAACAGTACTGAGAAGAACGCTCAACCTTTAAGTATCTGCGAACCAAATCTCCTGAAATATAGACGTACTATTGTCCGTGTTAAGTGTGTTTGGCTCTTGTTTGATAAAAATTATTGCATATTTCTTGAGTCAGAAGCCTTCTTTCCACAAACTACCCAGAGTTTGCTTCCCATTTGCCTCTCAAGGAACTCATCCTACCTTAAAAGTCTTCAGAACCTCTTGAGAGGCTTTGGGCTGGGTATAAGGCTTGGGTGTCAGTATAGGCACTGCACCGGGAGTGATGGATTTGCTTGGAGACCCACTGCTGCCTGCTGCGCTGGTCTCTGGGACACCGGTGCGAGCAATGGTGGCTTCAACTGTGGCAGTGAATTTGGGTGGAGGCAGTGATTGCTGCCGCAAGTATTTCATGGGGCTGGGGTCATTCGGGAAGGAGGATAGGTTTGGCTCTGTTGAATGGCTTCTTTCCAGGATTTTTGGCATCTCCAAGCGTTCGAGCACAGCCTCGCTGATGGTGAACCTCTCAATGTACTGCTGGAGGATCCCTTCGGCCTCCTCCTGTGACCGTGCATTCTTATAGGCTTCATGCAGCTCCCTCTCTCTCCGCTCTCTGCAGGATGGGACAGGGGAAGAAGAGCAATGAACAGCTGGGAAAGTTGCAAAGATTCCCACCAAGGCAGAGTAAAACCAAACTAGAAATAGTAGCGTTGGAGCTTTAGGGATAACAAAGGCTATGCTTAGGAAAAGCGTAACTAGATACTCCGACACCCTAACAACAGAAAGACCCACTTTTCTTGAACAATCTCTCTGTAAGTCTTGATGCTTTTCCTTCGTTCACTTGTCCCATCTTCTCCAGACATCAACTTCTCCATTTTTTTCCTTTCTTCCTCTTTCTTGATTAAGTCCTGAGAAGCACTTCTTCTACGGCTCTTCCAGCGAGCCAGGTCCTGGGGGGTTAGGGGGGGAAAGAGAGAGGCCATATTCTTTCTCAGTGTGCACAGAATTCCCTTTCAGTGACTCACAGACCTGTCAGCACTGAGACACTACACCAGGATACTTCCTCACAGTCCCAAGAAGGTCTGGTTGGAACAAGGATGCCTGGAAGGCTGGGAAAGGAACAGGAAGTGTGCTCACCATCACTAACAGGACAGCAATTTACTGAAACACTGGGGTGTGGTATACGCAATCATACCTTATGTTGCTTGGCAAATTTGAGAGAACTGTCTTACAAAGTAATAATCACATTGGGACATCTGTATTGGGAATAGATACCCTGGCAACAGAATGGTAGGGACTCGCATACAGTTTTCTCCCGGCTGGGAGGAAGGGCTGAAAAATGTGGCTCTGGAGATGAGTTCTACAGATCCACTGATTCTATACGTGTGAATTCCTCTTGTCCTCAGGAGTGGCCGAGACCTGTCCTACAGGTGCTTCCAGCGCAACAGTGAGGCTTCTGGGTAAGAAGGACAAGCTGGAGCTGAGGGAAACAGCATGGCTCTATCTTGCTCATGCATTGTCTGTGTTTCCTCGCCTCTCTGAAGGCTTTGCATCTTCTCTACAATGGGGATGGTTGTTCCAACTCTGCTCGTAAGTCCTAGGGTTCCATGTCACGACACACACAGGTGCTAGACACACAGACATATTGTCATTACACTGTGCCAACTTTGAAGAAATTAACTTTTTGACTAATGGTGGAGTCAAGTTTATAATAGTGACCTACTTGCTCTGTGAGAAATAAAATGATCCCCTCTCCTTCCTGCTGAAGCTCTTTGCTCTCGGCACACCGCCGCGAAGCTCTCCCCAGCCTCTGGCACCTTCTTTCCTTGGTTTGAGTCTTGTTTCTCTACTCACTAGCTATGGAACTTTGGGCCGTGACTTAGCTGGGCTGGGATTACATCTGTGGGTGCTAACCATTTTTAGTACACTGAGCTACTAAACGGTTGGATGAATTACCCAGAGCAAAGCATTTAGAACAGTGCCTGCTCCTGGTACAATAAACGCTGACAGTTGCAGTCATCGTAATCATCCATCAGTCTTAAATACGGAATATTAAAAGGCAGCACAGCTGTGCTTATCCTAGTCGCCTGCCTCCCACCCTTTCTCTTTGTGACCAAGCTTTGGTCCAGAGTACCTGCTGATACATACACACCAGGGCCAGTTCCTCCTCTCTCCGCGCGTTCCTACAGACACCTCCTTTAATCTTCCCCCTGGCGAAGCTGTCTGCAAGGCTGGTGCGGCCCCTCCCCGGCAGGGCTTTGAAGTCTACCCTCCCAGCCCCGGTGGTCGGTGGTCGGCTGAGTCCCTCCCCAACTGCCCGCAGCTTTGGCCCGAACTCACATCTTGCCATTTGTCGTCCTCTTCCCTCAGCTGGTTATTTATCAGCTGCAGCTGCTCCTGGCGGGCCCTGCTGTGCGGCAGCACCGCTGCCTCCTCCTCACACCGCATGTCAAACATACTCGTGCTCCTGATATGGAGAGAGCAAAAACAAAAAGCAAGCTGGATGAGCGCGGGCGGCAGGCTCCTNGCGGCCCCTCCCCGGCAGGGCTTTGAAGTCTACCCTCCCAGCCCCGGTGGTCGGTGGTCGGCTGAGTCCCTCCCCAACTGCCCGCAGCTTTGGCCCGAACTCACATCTTGCCATTTGTCGTCCTCTTCCCTCAGCTGGTTATTTATCAGCTGCAGCTGCTCCTGGCGGGCCCTGCTGTGCGGCAGCACCGCTGCCTCCTCCTCACACCGCATGTCAAACATACTCGTGCTCCTGATATGGAGAGAGCAAAAACAAAAAGCAAGCTGGATGAGCGCGGGCGGCAGGCTCCT
>LOEQ01001246.1:232281-250992 GCA_001685075.1 Bramus lutescens
CCGCCGCCTGGGGGCGCTACCGGGCTGAGAGCCACCTCTTCACTCTGCAGCAGGAAGCAGCTACCAGCAGCACAGCCTAGAGGGGATGTCTTTGTCCTTATTGATGGCCTTGAACTGGGCAGCTTTCTAAAAAACTTTCTAAAAAGGTGCCAAAAAGGGGATAGGAGAAAGCATCTGAAAACCTGCATTCTTCTCATTTAAAGGTATAAAATTTAGGGAGAATTTGTGGCTACAGGCACATTTCATTGCATTCCAGCAGAACATCAGTATACTTCTAGGTGAAAAGAGATGGTTTGCCTGACTAATCTACATGCCCAGAGACAATTCTTCACTCGCCCTCCCCCCAAAAAGGGATAGGGCCTCAAGATTAAGATACCCACTGTTGCATATTTAAATTGATGCTGGCATGTTGTGGTTATTTTTTTCTTTTCTATACAATTATGTAATTGATAGTACATCTTGGAATCAAGAAAATAAGGCATTTTGTAATACAAGGATGGGATAAAAATATAAAACAGGGTACACTTTGTACCCTAATGTGTTCACAATCACTTTGGTTTATTTTTGCCAGGATATTTTTACTGTCGAAGGGAAAGGGCAGGCAATGAAGACAAGCAAACCTTTGGGCTGTGCATGCCGCGGATAGACTCTGTAGGCACTTACTAAGACCACAGACCTCAATGGACCTGTGAAGAGCAAGCATTGAAGCAGCAGAGGAGAACATGGAAGTAGAGACCAAAGCAAAAACCTCCTCCCCAGGCCCCTTAAAGAAATAATAGGCTCTTAAAACCAAAAGGATTGCACGGATTGCATCCGCAAGAAGTCATGGAGAAACCTTCCACGCCCCACTAGCTGTAGAAGATGGTGGTAATCCATTTTTAAAGCCAGCTTAATATCCAGAAAAAAACAAGGAAGCCATGCGCGTGACAACTGATTCCAGACACCTTCAGAGACACCAAGGGCAGCAGCACCGTGGGTGAATCTGCATGGATGGCTGGGTTCCTCGACCCTTTCTCTGGCTGGGGACATCTGAAATCTAACCCAAGGCCTCGAACTCAAAGACTATCTTCTCCAGAGTGTTCTGAGACTTTACTGAAGAGACTTGTTTTTAAATCTGAGGGCTCTGTCAGTCCAGGGGTGATTTAGCACAGTGGGAAGCTGCTGTTGCCAGCTCTCCCAAGAGTGCTGGCTTCCAAAGCTGGGCCTTGAAGGAAAAAACCAAAACTCCCCCTCAAAGGGGAAGGGGCTGTGATCTTTTTCATCTCTTTGCTCTACTTATTAACATTAAGAAAGGTTCAGGAATTTACAGGGTTAAGTAGAATGTTGTTGTTTTAACTTTAAGATAAAAATTCACAAGCCAGGCAGTGGTGACACACACCTTAATCCCAGAACTTGGGAGGCAGAGGCAGGTGGATCTCTGTGAGTTCAACACCAGCATGGTCTACAAGCGCTAGTTCCAGGACAGGCACCAAATAAATAAATAAATAAATAAATAGATAAAATTCACATAAGTAGGCCTTCTAGAAATAGACGGAAACTCATATGCCTTATAGTAAAGGGGGGAGGGGAATTTTACCTTTAAAATATCCAATCCAGTCAGTTATTTTTAAGGCAAATTCCAGTTTCTACTAAAGCCCTTGGATGTATAAATATCTCTGAGCTGAGTACCTTATACACCAACCAGTCAACAAGTTGTGGAGAAAGAGGCCTGTTGTGGAGAAAGAGGAGGCCCTGGCGTTGCTGCCTGTGAGCTCTAAGGACAGAATTCTGGGTTGGTTATAGTAGGCAGCTAGGCAGTGGCCTCTGCAGGGGTGAGAAGGAAGCAGTTGGCTTCTCCAAGGTGTGGGATTCATCCACTCACTAGCTGTTCATGGAGGGATTGAGAGGCTTCCACAGCTGCCTTCCGTAGCCTTAATTTATGAGTCTCTGACTCACCTCAGCCCAAGGGTGGCCAAAGGCCAGATAATTAAGTGAAACTCTTGCTTGCCCTCTCCTATAGCAGGAAATACTATCCCCTCCCCCAGTCCCCAGGGTTTGTGTGTGTGTATTTAAAGAAACATCAACAACTTGCCAAAAAAGAAAACAGCAAGATTGTAACATTTTTGTCATTTACTTAAAAAAAAAAGGAATTGGAAAAGTTGAAAATTGACAATAATAGAAAATGGGCTGAGTCACTACTTAGAAAGTGTTCTTCAGTTCAGAGGTGGAACTTCACATGTGAATGAAGAAGCATAGGTCTGGGTATGGAATGGGGTGAGATGGGGTAAGGAGCCCTGGGGAAATCCAGCCTCCAGATTATTGACTGGGACTGCACCTTCCCTCAGCACCAACGCTTATGTCCTGGCTGCTGGGGTGCAGCTTGCTAGCTGTAGAACCCAAGACTCACTTGGGAGCAAGCTAACATTTTTGAGGAATGGGATTACCCTTCCTCTAGTGGCACCTGGAAATGGTTTCTGAGGCAAGTCTAAGATGAGAAAATTCAGAATAAAAGGCCTCATGGCGTTCCCAAGAGGCAGGCTCCTCTGGCAGAGGCATGTTGAGAGAAGAAATCTGTAAGGTTGAGGAGAGCTGGGAGAAGGTGAAGTTAAACTTACAGAGATGTTCTTGACTGGCCGGATGGTGCAGATTTCGCTATCTCTATGGTAGGTCGACCCTGACTTATGTTTTATCACGACATTGTCTTTTGACTGGGCTGGATCTTAAGAATGTGTCGATTATTAATAAGTGTAGTTTATGTCTTTAAAGGGCTTGGAAAAGGGAGTGGGAAAGGGAGTAAGATCAGCACACATCTCTGTTTTAAAAATTAACTGCTCTTAGTATCATCTTTTCTTTTTGTTCCCCGCTTGGCTTCATGGCAACCAAGTCTGCTCTAAGCAGTTAATCTGGAACTTTGTATATTCTCAAATCAAACCTCTGGACAAGAAGGCCCTTGACCTATTCCTGGTCCACAGGGACAGTTTTTATAAACACTGGAGAATGGAGCCCTGAGCCCTGTCCCTTTAAACAGTTTCTCAGAGGCAGGAGTGGGGAAGATCTAGAGCCCTCTGAGCGTAGCTTCCTTCCCTTCACCTTTTAGGTTTTCCCAAGATCTACTTTGGGCAAACTGCACCTCGGCTTGGCCTCTGTGAAGATTAACCCCACTCTGTCACAATGTTGCTGCCCGCCACATCTGTCAATCTCACACCCTCCTCCTGTCAGGGATTTTAAATGTTGCCACTGCCCGGTTCAGGCCTCAGTTTTACAGACTGCACGGGCTGAATTTAATTTCGGAGGCATGAAGGTTCTGTCTCCCAGATAACCATATAGTTCTAGATTGCCCATCAGAACTTGAGGATGGAACAGGAATTGTTAGGGCTAAGAGCCTAACCTAGGCTGATATCTTTGACACAAACATAGGAAAAGCATGATGTGAAAACATTGTTTAAAGTCCCCCCTCTGCATAAATACCATTATTGTGTCATCGGTTGAAATGACATCTGTAGGTTCTACACCCCGGCTTAAACTCCTTTCTATGACATGGACCTTGGCCAAGGAGAACAGGCAGTACTCATCCTTCTAGTGATGGCCTTGTCTCTGGCAGGCCACACAACACCTTTGTGTAATGGGATGTTGGAATGAAATATTGAATCCTGTTCGTTAAAAGACCAATTACTCAGACCTGAGAAGAACATGATTCTAGAAAACTCTGTATATCTGGTGCAGAATGATCTGCTTACAGGAAATCCAGTGTTGGGACCGAATTTATAAGGTCATGGATGGGGCAGTTAAGATTCTTCTCAAACTGGGTATGTGAGGTGCTGAGTGGGAAAGAGACCTCTGTTGTGGGAGGAAAAGCAAGTGGCAGGCAGAGGATCCCAGGTCCTGATTTATACTCTTGACCCCTTGCTATGCTGGGGAACTTGAACAAAACCCCAATGTTTGGGTCTTAAGCATCGCACAGTTCCTATGACTCCAACCTGGTAGGAACTTGGGCTTCTGAATCTATAATTAGTGGTTAGGATTTATTTTCATAGTTGGGGGGGGGTGACCGTAGGAATGACTACTTCATTGTTTATGCTAAGCCCCAGCGCATTAGGAGTTAAACTGCAAAACTCAAGACAGCCCTTTCCTAATCCCAACAGTCCCACGACTTCCCTAGTTGAGGAAGGGCACCAAGGTTCAGCTCACGAGTGGCTTGAGCATGCTGAGCTATGAAAAATGAAAAGAAAAGCTGAAGCATCGACTGAACATAAGCATCATGCTTACATTGCCTTCTCACTGCTCTTCCCTGCACAGAACACATTCTGCCTCGCGGCCCCACGTGCTCTGCTGGGGCCTGGGCTCACTTTGCGGCTCACTGCGGCATCCGGTGCATGCCAATTAGTGGTAAGTACTGGAAGCATGCAGTTTAGGCTAGCGATTAATGTAATCCCTACAGCTGCGATGCCACTTACTCTGCGTCATCCGACACAGGAGTTCTCGGACCGTATCTACAAGATCAAATAAAAAAGTTAGAGGACTGGCAGGGAGTGGATGATGCGACCAACCTGAAAAACAAAAACCATCAATCCATGTATACAAAACCTCTTTCACTGACCATGCTGGAAGAGAAATGTCATTACACAATTAGCAATATTCATTAGCTACTGAAAAATTCAGGCCTTGACATTTCCAAAGAGTATAAAATTTGTGTTAAGACCAAGAAGAGAAATCAAATAATCCCATTGCTGCCCACAAAGAAAAACTCTGTCCAATGTAAACACAAAGCGACTTAGGTGGAACCCATGGTGCTTGGGCAAGGCAGCTTAAAACACGCGCACACCACAGTTGCTCAAAGACAGCTAAACTGCCCAGGTCTCTGTGCTGGTGGTGATGGACTGTAACAGGCACACAACATACACCACCCTCACTCAGCCGACCTGATGTGTTGGTGCATCAACACAGGCAACATCAAAGACTATTCTACAGTTTCCTGAGAGCGAAGCAGAACTTCAGTCAGAACCCCAATCAGTACCTCCTGTCTGCAGCTGACAGAAACCACAGTTCCTAGAAAACGGGTACCCTTAATGGAAACCAGACTGAGGCTAACCCACAACTAGGAAGAGCAAAGGTTTTCCTAAACTTTTCTATTCTTCTGATAATCTGGGCTTATAAAGCTGTATCCTCTGTGATATGTTAGGTTTAAAAGTATCTACACAGAGGAACGGACGCGGACTTCACAAAGAGAACATCGCCATAAGGAAGCACACTTCTGAATCAACAGCTCTGTGAGTGTCCCTTCAGCAAGGGTGAGAGTCTTTTTCTGCCCCTGATAGGTGACTCACTTCGGCATTCTGAATGAGGAAAAAGAATTGCAGCTGTAAGGTGAATCTATCCTGCTTCTAGCTTCCCAGAAATCATCCCTCAATTGCCAACAAAACATTACCTTTTTCCACGATTAACAGCCTATCGGGGAATTTCTCAAGGTTTCTTCTTATAATTTTAGAGAAATTACCCCACAATGCACACACACACACACACACACACACACACACACACACTCTCCTTCAACTTTTATCATTCTAGAACATTTTAATTTATTGACAATTATTATTTTGTCCACAGAGAAGACAATCCATATGTGGGTAAAAACCCAGATTTCTGCTGGAATGGTCATAAGCAAGCCAAGGAAAGGGCTGTGAGGTGCCACTTCTGCTGATGGAAGGCTCATCCTGTTCTTCGGGGGCACTCCCAGAAGGTGCTGGTTGAAGTAAGATTCAGCGTGTCCCAAATGCCACAACCGCAAAGCAAGTGGTGAGGGATCCCTCCCCACCAGCATGAGCAGAACCAACCCTGAAGTCTGGGGACCTGGTTTCCAATCAGTAAAAAGGTCTGTTAAAATACACGTATCCAAATGTGGAGCTTGTTAAACTGTCTTTAAAAGACAAGTTACTCTTGAAGGATGATTACTGGGGAAATAACTGACTAGCAGTTGTGTGGTTTCACATCACTATTTGGAAGTCTAATTACCATCTGCCTTAAGTATAGCAAAAGGCAGCCAGTGGACTTGTGCACACACAGCCTCGTCCTAGCTAAGACTTCTATAGTGCTAGCTTTGAGATGTGTCTGAATTCCAACTGTTTCTTCGCAGAACAATTAACAGCATTCATGGACAGCTCTGCAGATAAACAGATGCCTAGAAAATCCTGTCTCACTATGCAAGAAGTTGCCTGATTGTCTTCCCTCCTCAGTGTCCAGAGACGACCCTTGAGGGGTATTTTGGACACCTGAAGGAACTGCACAGGTCCTGAAGATCACCTACCTACCTTGCTTTATATACCCTTTCTATGTGCTCTTGGATCTAAGGAATTTCCTCTGGCTAACTCGTTAGTGTTAAAAGGGCACAAGTGTAGGTAAAACTGCCTTTGGGTAAGAGGAAGATAATTAGCACTGGGCTTCAAGGGGCTTTTTCACTTATCAAACAGCTCCTTCCCCCATAAGGAAATTCTTAAATGCAAAGCAGCAGAGCCAGTAGGCTGTAGGATACACAACTGACAGCTGCGAGAGCCTTGGAATGAGCCACCTACCAAGAGTCAATTAATGAAGCCCCAGTCCACGGCAGGGCTGTCTGCAGGGGTAACAGAAACAAGCCATATACTGACTGATCATGTTTTTTACCACTCCTGGCACTAACAACGCCGCCCAGAATCCCATAATTATTCAGTGTGAGATCCCTGTACTCCAAACTGACTTGAAGTGAGAGTTGACTACAGTTCTCCCACTCACCTAGGATGAGCACTCAGACTCAGGTTTTGCACATAGTAATACTCAGTAAACCTTTGTTAAAAGGAAACACGAATTGTCAGAGTATGGGTTGGCTCAATCAAGAAGCTGTCAAGGGCAGGGAGGTGGCTCAGCAGGTAAAGGGGCTTGCCACCAAACCTGATGACCTGATGATTTTGTTTTTTAATTTTTTAAACTCACATGGTAGAAGATCCAGCTCCTACAGGCTGTTCTTCGATCCCTACTGGCATGTCCGCCCCCCCTCCTTCTTCCTCTCCGTCTCTCATACAAACACACACCAAAATTTTTTTTGTGTCATAAAGCTAATGGCTTTCTCCACTTATACTATTTATCCTAATATGAACCAGTGGCACACAGAAAGTGGCAGGAATTCACCAGGTCCGTGACTCTTCCTGTGACTTGTGTAGGGAATGCCTTGAAGGGGGAAAGTGGTTTTCCACTAAGAGCTAAGTTTAAATCTTGGTGCTCTAGTTCTGGGCTATGTCCTGAAGTGTGGTTTCCCAACTGCAATAGAAATCTGTACTCTCAAAACCAGGAATGCACCCAGTTTCCAGCCTGCAGGCCCTGCCTCCTTCTTTCCTTCCACTCAGGTTTGTTCTACTGTGGCCCATGGATCCAGGACTGGGACATCAGGAAGGTGAGTGACAATGGAGGACGAGGCTGACCACTCAGTCCCTTTGTTCGTAACCAGCCTCAACCTGGAAACCACGTGAGGTCCAATCACTTGGCTTTTCTCCCTATCACATTTCTCCTTTGCAAAATGAGCAAACATCCACTTAGTCTACCTGTGACGTTCCAGAGATGGGCCAGAGAGGGAGCAGACACATGTAGAGGAGGATACAATATGCTCCACATCTACGGTGGAGAGCGTAGTTACTGTTCCTGCTCCCTGGACGTCGCTATCATAAGACTCTATTGTTACTATCCAGAAGGATAGAAACTTTGGGTCAAATTCAGCTGATAAAGATGGTTAGGATATTGTTTTTTAAAATTGGGATTAGTTAATGCTCTTCCTGGCCCCCACTGCGCCCTTGATCCAGTGCCATTAAAGGTTTTTGAGAGGCAGAATGACAGTACTTTCTGTTTCATACTGAGCTTAACAGATAAGCAAAGCACTTCTCTCTCATTGCCCAACACTGCATAGGTATACCACACTTAAACACACATGCGCGCGCACACACACACACACACTATATATATATGCATATATACTATTACTATATATATATGAGTCTCATGAAATGACAACAGCAGCTTCCACACATGGGATCCTGAACTCCAGGACCTTAAGTTAAGTCAGAAAGTGCATTTACACAATGAAGTACAGCAGAAAAAAATAATGCCACCTTGAATTTTGCAGGCAAAAGGATGGAGCTAGAAAACATCATTATGAGTGAGGTAACACAGATACATAAAGACAATTATCACGTGTACTCACTTATAAGTGTTTTTTAAACATAAAGCAAAGAAAACCAGCCCACAAATCACAATCCCAGAGAACCTAGACAACAATGAGGACCCTAAGAGAGACATACATAGATCTAATCTACATGGGAAGTAGAAAAAGACAAAATCTTCTGAGGAAATTGGGAGCAGGGGGATCATGGGAGAGGCTGGAAGGGGAGGGGACAGGTAGGAAGGGGAACAGAAAAATGTAGAACTCAATAAAAATAAAAAAATAAAATAAAAAGAAAGTGCAATAGGATTCCTGCCACCAGATGGCAGTGAGGTTGACTAATGTTGAAAACATTGCAAGTTTTACAAATGTTGTTCGCCTTCTTTGGACTGGAATCTATAAAATCAAGTAGGTTATAAAGAAGTCTGATCCTTCTGCCATAGTTTCCTCTGTGAGTCAGGAAGAAACAAGTTTTTCACTATCTGCCCACGAGATGAAGATAAAAAAGAAAGGTTAATGGGTAAAATCATTATTCAGCTACTCTTTCTTCATACCCGCTTACATGCAAAAGAGAGAAACACTCGGGACCGATTGGGCCAGTGTCAATCACTCCATTTCCTCTATCAGAAGCAGGTAAGTGGCTCTGACACACCAGGATGCATTAGTAATACACTTAAAGCATGTGCCAAGGCCCTGATTGGAGAAAGAAAGTCACAAGGGCACAGAATAACCTGACCTCTGATTACTCGTTCCTGGGTACACCCTCGGCAGAGTCCTACACTTCCTGTCGCTGCACACAAGGAACTGGATTGATTTGGCTCTAAGATGCTAAGGAGCTCCCCAGTTCTCCTGGTCATCATGGCGTCTTTTCAGGAATCAGCCAGCTTGTTCTGGCCTTTTAGTCCACAGTCACTCCGAGTTCTTCTCCGACTTTGCTTTGGTTCCCAACAGCTCCCACTTGGAGGCCAGAGGACATGCTTTAGGGCAGCATTTGGTCCAGCCAGTTAGAGCCCATTTACTGCTAGAGGAATTCAACCGCGTCACTCACTGACAGTAATCAAGACACAAAGGCATGAAGATGGAGCAGCTGCATAGGAAATCCCCTTATCATTCAGTGAGGCCCCTGTCACCCAGCTGGGACTTGGAAAAGGTTCCCATTCTACTTTTCACAATTGTCGAGGAGAGATCCAAGCCAGTCCCCAGCCACATGCAAAGGCTAAAATCTCCATCCAGAAGCAGAACTCCAATCCTAGTATAGATGAGCACATCCCTTCAAGTCGCTTTACTCCCTACTGACTCAGTCACCAAGGGCACACAGGGATGCTCAGCTCTTATCTAGGCACACACCAGCCAGGCACAGCTGAGGCAGCACCACAGATAACGCAGGCAGGAAGCTCACAGGGGTCCGCTGCATTCCTCTGGTCTTTCCGCTCTTGGCAGCATCTCAGGCTCTTTTTGAATAACTTCTTCATTTTGTTCTCTGCCATCCTGTGGCAGCTGTGTGGGTGTAACTAGAGCCAAAGAGGACAATTTGGTTATGGAAAAAAGCTTCCCTCAAAGCCTGCTCGCCTGTCCCCATCACCTCTGGCAAGTAGGACATGCTGGACCTCACCTTCCTCTGTCTCTGGGTGGTTGCTTGGAATGCAGACCTGTTCTTCCTGAGACTCCAGCACTGACGCCAGCCAGGGGACCTTTTGGAGACAGCCCTCTGTGCCATAATGCACTAACCTAGTGTTTACCAATAGCATGTGACAGAAGGCAAAAGGAAGAGGTTATGAAGGAAAACTGAGAGATCCTCAGCGGTCATTCCACAGGCCAGTTAGTAAAGGTGGTGCAATCAGATTTAGATGGTAGCATGTGAGTCCTCCAAAGGCCTAAAACACACCGAGGGTGCCTGGTGTGGCCAGCGCACTGCAGGACTATTTGATGGCCCATGTGCCCGAGGACTCAAGGCTGCATTTCACGAGGTCTCCTTCTCCTAGACACGGAAACCCTGAAGCCTCACCATGTATTCCTAACACATTTATATGTACAGCTTTCTCTCTTTTATGGTGTCAGACAATCTGCAGTTTAAGAGCTGGCGCTACAGGTCATAGACCACCTCCCACCTCCTTTGGTCTCAAGGACAAGGTATTCAGAGAAATGCTGTTTTCTTTCCCTATGAAGGACCTTGCATGGCTCCTAGCAAGCAGGTGAGATGGAGGTACTAGGAGAAGCAGGATAATTAGAGATGTTCTACTTCTGCCTAAGAGATGGGAGACCAGAGGATAGGCCTGAAACCCCCAAACAGGGCTTCAGGTGGCCTCTGGGGAAGAGGAGAGCGGAATCTTGTTCCAGTCGTGATTTACTAGAGACTTTGAAAGCTTAGGGGAAGAGAGAGCCCTCTTTGAATGGGCCTACTTGGATGCGCAATACTGAGTTCATGATGGTCACAGGCACCTTGTAACTGTGGGGCAGGAGAGGGGGATGTTGTTACATCAGTCAGGTTTTATGTATTTGGAATACAGGCAGGCAGTGTCGTTATGATGGTCTATCTAATTCTTTCAAGTTGTTCAACTAATACAATGGCACTCAGCGGTTAGGCCAAAAGGGATGCCTGCGGAGATTACTGGCCCTCTTAGGTACTGACTTCCATGACAATAGACTGGAAATAGACACCTGCCATTTAATCTCACGCATGAGCTTCCCCAGTGATGGACCCCAAATACTATTTTTATGCTGGTCTGTGGAAATGTCTACCAAACGTATGTCATTCCTACAGGTCCATGTAACACAGCTCATCAAACCCTTGGCACTTAGTTTGCTGGTTGGTTGGTTTTGTTTCATCTAATTTTGTTTTGTTTTGGTGTTGGGGATCTAGCAGCACACGCTAAGCAAACGCCCTACCCCAGAGCTCTATCACCAGACCAGACAACTTTAAAAGCAGCGTTTGGCTCCCATGCAGACCTCCTTACAAGGAGGAAAAGAAATACCTGCAGTCATTCTGTGGACTAAGCATTTGGTCATCCTTTAAGCCAGAAGGAGCAGGAGGAGGAGGTGACACAGAGGGAGTCTGGCTTTGGCTGCTGTGACTGACAACCTTAGCATGGTCCCTAGGCCCCGCCTTGCCAATGCTGAGCCGCTTCCACGTTTGTTGGTCTATTTCTGTCACGGGCCCAAAGTGCACAAACTTTTGCCTGGGGCTGGAGGCTTTCTTATAGGCCCTTGCTTTACGGCTGGCAAAGTCATCTCGGATGGCAGTCTCTGCATTGATTTCCGGTGAGGGCTCAGGGGTACAGGTGTTCTGTGCATCTCCATCCCTGGTCAGAACCAGAAATCAGTTCCAGGAAATTCCAAGGCAAGGACAAATCAAGATGAAGTTGAGAAGACAAAACCAGATACATGAAGCCTATTACCATGGCTGGAAAACAATGGCACCCCCATCAACCACTCAAATGAAGAACTGATCACTGTTCTTGCCTTGGTAAATAGAGCTTTAAGATTCTAGAGCTTTCAAAGCATTAATTCCAACACCACAATTAATAGCATAAGAAAACTGTAGGCACAGTGCAATGGCTAGTTATTCAAAAATCAAGTTGAAATTCTTTATGGTAAGCAAGTTTAGGAGAATAAATAACCACTCTTAGGAAGTCAGCTGGATAAAGAGGATGTTTTCTGCTAACGTGGCTTTTAGTATTAATGTTTCCTCTCAAGCAGAAAGTGCTCACTTCCATACATTCTGTGTTGTGAGAGGTACTCTTGGCAGCCATCAAAACAGAAAATGAAACATGGATAATCGCTCAGTTCTCTGAATGGTAATTCCTACCATGTTCGGGGGTAAAACCATGACACACCTCGTCTGTTCTGACACTTTCAGTCTCTCCCATGTCTCCAGGTCAGCCTCTGTAATACTGGAGAGTTTGATGAAGCTCAGAGCCTCACGATGTGGGGTGTGCCTGCCCTGGATTCTCCTCTGGGCCAGGTCATCCTTCTGGAGATCTGGTGTCTTCCTGAAATTCGTTTCCACTGGTTCGTTCTCATGAGTTCTCAGGACACAGGCCACTACTGGGTTCACCTCTTCTGGTTGGTTCTGGTCTCTGTTGATTTGATTCAGGCCCCCGCATCATTGGAAAAGCCAAGTTCGAGGAAGGGGAGCAGACAAACAGAATGTCAAGCATGGGAACTTAGAGGCTGAGGGCAGAGTGAAAGGACAGGAACATCCTTTTCCTTCTCAAAAGTGTGGGATGACAGAGCTGTGGGCACCATCACAGGATGGGACCTGGTGCCCTGCGCATGCTGGGCAAGTGCTCTATCCCTGAGTTATATCTCTGGCCCTCTGTGCTACCCTTTAATACTGGAATGAGGCAGATTCTTTTCTTCCATCTGTGATAGTTTCTAGCTTGTCTAGTAAGGAGAGCCAGGGCTGGCTAAAAGACTGCTGAGGATGGTTAGGAGATTTCAGTTTGGCAGTAATGATGCCCAAATTCCCACACTATTCAAGCCACCATAATGAATCTGAGTTAACCGACTGACTCTCTCAGCCCTCTCAGAATGTTTTTTACGGCGTCAGTAAATGTCAGTAATGAGCTTGCCGTGATCCAAATGCTAGGATCACCTTAGAGATAACTGGAACATGGTTCAGATGTGAAACCCCCAATGGCCAGGGAGTACATTTAAGCTGATTCTGAACAGAAAGTTTCAGCCTCACCTTTGTACCATAGCACCAGTCTTGTCTGGCTTCTCTAAGCATGAAGAAGAGAGAGCACACACTCTCCTCTCTGGGTAGCAACTATTGACCTTTCTGATATTCTCATTTGTTCTACTAAACTAAATGCAGGTTGACACATGTAATTTAAACTAAAGCTCCGCCAACCAGATACTTAAACAGCCTATCACACTCTAAGTCTTTTGTGTGTGTACCAAGCAAAGTGAGGCACATCCATCTGTAATCCTAGCATTTGGGAGACAGAGACAGGAGGGACAGGAGTTCAAGGCTAGCCTCCTTCAGCTTGCAAGTTCCAGGTCCAGCCCGGGCTACACAAAATCCTATGTCCAAAGGAAAGAAAAATACACATAACAGCAAACATCAGCTGTTTACCAAGTTCAATTGCTTTGCTTATATATTGGCTTTTAATTCAATGAAGTGCAAGATAATTGTATTCTTAGTTCCACAGACTTCAACTCTCTAAAATGATGGACAGAAAAATATGTGAGTTACGATTTTGATATTAGGAAAATCTACAAGATGACACATTTTGCAGGGTGAAATTCTGTATGTAGGTACCTTGACTGTTGCCATCTGTCTTGGTACAAAACTCACTAGTCAAATCCCACATGACTATAATTTTCCTTCCTTGGTTCACTCCAACATGTATGAGCTGAGAGCCTCTGGTCTAAAGTGCTTTAGATCAGCAGTGTTTAGGATTCCAGACTTTAAAATTTTGGAATCTTCTGCATATACACAATGAGATACTTTGAGGATGGGGCTCAAGTCTAAACATGAATTTCATTTATGTTTCACATACGTGCTCTAGGCATGGCCTAAAGGTGACATGTATACAGTGTTTTTAGTGCACCTGCATTCTGGTTGTGACCTGTCATGTGAGGTCAGGTGTGAGGCTTTCCACTTGTGGTATGTTGGTCTTTAAATAGTTTTGGATTTGGGGCCATTTAAACTTAGATGATGGGAGAAAGATGGAAGTAGAAAATCCACTTGAGAATGATTTCTGTACGCATGGAAGTCTGCTATATGTCGGAGAAGGGGTATATATGGTGTGTGTGTGTGAGAGTGTGTGTGTAAGCACATATGCACACGTGTGAGTGTGCAGGCACACATGCATGCACATATGTGTGCATATGTGATATGCATGTTCATGTTTGTGACTGCATTTGCTCATGTGCCATGACACACATGTGGAGGTCAATGGACAATCTCGGATGCTGAGCCTCACCTTCTCCCTTATCTGAGACCCTCTCTTCTTTACTGCTCTATGCTAGGCTAGCTGCCTTGCAAGCTTTTGACATTTCTCTTATCTCCTTCTCCTGTTACCTGGGAGACAGGACTGCAGTGGGATCACAGACACTTGGGCTACTGCATCTGGGATTCTGTGTGGGTGCCGGGAATCTGAACTCCTGTTATTAAACTTGCACGATAGACACTTTACCTCCTGACACATCTATCTAGCCCCTGCTTTCATTCTAATGAGAAAGAGCCGCCATTGATTTGTCCTAGCAATCTTGCCTGCATGAGACAAAAGAACAAGCTTTGTTTTTCTCTTTCTGTCTAAAATGCTGCTAATCCAAGGGACGAACAGGAAGGTAACAGCTGTTTTCTGCCCCCTTTGAATGCAGTGGAGCATTCTGGAGTGTTGGTTGTTCTCTGAAGGGCAGTTGAACATGTCTAGGTGGCTAGTGATGCAAACTTACAACACCAGGGCTGAAGAGAGGGGTGGGGACAGTGTACAGATCATCCATGCTTAGTTATGATCTTCTCATTTACACGCATAGGGAGTGCACACCTTTTATATTCTAGATTTTTCTTGTCTGACGGTCCCTTTGATAGCTGCTTGCTGCCATTTGTCTCGCCTACATCTTTTTTCCCGTAAGGTCCATACAGGAGCTGATTAAGCGGCACTATTGGCTTGCTTTGGTTCATCCTTGCCCTCCTTGCAGCAAAGTCATCTTTCTCAAGGTCAGGCAGTCGACAGGCAGCTTCGTCTTCTGACTCTGAGTCTTTGCCATGCTGAGTCAGGAAAGGGTTTTCCTTCCGAAGGATGATATCCCGAGCAGCTTCTTTCTCGGCACTCAATGGCTTTTGACTGACAGAGTAAAACCAAATGGAACTCCACATGCGACCAGGTCAAAGCACTGTTACCTTCCCAGCTCCAGGCAACTGCACTGCTATGGGATAGTCCTCTCAATGCTGTTAGTTCAATGGGCATCACCACCTTATTATTTTAGTACCAAGTTGCAGCACAGTTAGGAGAGGCTTGCAGTCTTGAATTCGGCCAGATACACACACTAAAAAGTCATGTCATTTGCAGGGTCCCATGAGCATCCATAAAAGCAAAATCCTAAATGGCTCGGAAAGTGACAACCCAGATTCTTTTTGTGAAATTGGGGGAAAGGTAGGGCGCTCTTTACTGACACTTTTCTTTATCAGCGCATTGGCTGTGCACGCAGTAGGCACTCAGTTTGGTTTGGGCTGATGGAACACAAGAATGAGCCCAAGAAATGGTCTGGAAGAAAACTCCCGGATGAAGCCACGTGAACTTTAAATCACAGGACAAATGCCCACTATAAAGCCTACGTGAGGTCTTTCCACAACTGAGCTGAATGGAGACATGTGGGATAGATTAAAACCACTCAGAAGATGACTTACAAGCTGATCAAGTCCCGCATTCTCCCATCAGCACCTGCTCCCTCCCCTCCATTCCCTTGGCTCTCCACCTCCCAGGTCTGCCTCTTTTCTATTGGTGGACGTGAAGTACAGCAAGGGAAAGGTTCTGCCACATTATTGCTACAGATGATTTCCATTTTCAAAGGAGTCTTGAAGCCCCCTTAAAGCCAGAAGCTTTAAACTCCTAAAGGCAATCTGACAGTGACATGTCAGGCAGCAAGCCTCAGGACTTCTCCTAGGTTTTCGTATTGTCCTGGGGGTGGTAGGCAAGACAGCAGTTGTGCTTATGCAGCATTTGAAGAAAATCCTGTCCCTCCGTGCATTTAAAAGACCAGTTACATTTTAAAGTCACAAGTGTTTGAACTTTTAGTCCCCCGCCGTTTATTGCATTCTCAGTTTATAAAGATGACAAATAAAAAATGATCAGATTTCTACAAAAGCATACCTACTTAGTATGGGCTTTTAGAAAGATGATTAAAAGTTCTTGAGCTGACGACACAGCAAAAGAGCAAATCAAAATAATTTGATTTCTAAAAAAATGTACCTATTTTGTATGGGTTTTATAAGAGGTGATTCAAAGTTCCCGAATGGAGGACACAGCCTAGTGGCAGAGCACTTGCCTAGCAAGCACACAAACCGAAGCTCAATCAGTAGTACATCCCCCCCCCCATGTATTTAAGGTCAGGAAAGATGGCTCAGCAAGTGAAGAAACAGGCTGTCCAGTGTGACAACTCTGATTCCTGGAACCATGTGGCAGAAGAACAAATTGTTCTCTGACCTTCACATGTACACTATAGCACACTGACATGAACACATACACACTAAAAAAAAGTTCAAAAATTTAAAGACTAAATTCTTCATCATCAAAGGACAAACCCATGTCAAGAATAAAGACAGGAGAAATTAACCAGGCTAAGGATAGAACCAGCAACCAGATACTCTACTCTGGTTGATCTGTTGGTCCACTGCTATTTTGTACTGAATGAATGAAATTGATGCCCTGACAACGCTGAAGCACGCATGGGCAGCCTGTATATGGCGGTTCTGTTGAACCTGTCTATATTGGGTTTCATGGTCGAAGTTGATGAGGACGACTGACCAGATCTCTTCCTCAAGAGGGCACCAGACCTCATTACAGATGGTTGTGAACCACCATGTGGTTGCTGGGAATTGAACTCAAGACCTTTGGAAGAGCAGGCAGTGCTCTTCACCACTGAGCCATCTGTTGCAAAGGAGGTCACTACCATGTAGTGACAGCAGATCTTCTGAGATTTGAAAAATCAAAATATGCTTGGTTATAGTCACACACTTTTTTTACTATTAGCAATTATTTTCAATAAGATTTCAAAACAAATGTGTCTGTGTGACATTTTACTTCTCAATAAATTTATTATTTAAGGTACTGAACCCTGCCCTTAGAGTTGCACACTCGATTCTCAGTCCTGCCTAGTCCCTCCCTAGACTGTGTTCACTTTCCTCCCCTGAATCCTTGGTTGACATGTCTGGCAAAGATCAACTTGGATTGGTCAACTCTGGCTGTGAAGAATAGTTAGTAGAAAATGATAGACCACTGAAAGCAAATTGATTATAATGATACTGGTCAGTGGATAATGAGCATACAGCATGTGTTAGAATTCCTCCCAAAACTCTAAAACTAAAACTGCATGGCCTATGGTATATACTTCTCCTCATTTTATCAAGTAGAAAGATTAGGCCAAGAAATCTGCACGAGGTCAAAGAGCTAGTGCATAAATTCAAATACAAATCAAGGCACACTGTGTCCAGAGGCCCTGCTCTGTGACAATGAATAGAGCACTGTGCTACTGATTGGACAAACAACAATGCCAGGAGCAGCTTTGAAAGCAGAGCATCATACCAAAATAGAAGAGAAAAGAAAAAAAAACATTATTACTATGAGAACAGGAAAAAAGGAAGTAATTTGGTTACTAAATAAAGTGATTTCTGTGAGTTGTGCTCAGAATAGAGTTGTAAATTGCACTACACAGAAACATTTGCGAGGACTGGTGATGGCAGAATGCTAAGTAGTGCTACCTCATAATTCTGCTCAACGTGGAATAGTTTACAAAGCCCTTTCAATTAAAGCACCTCATATATTCTCGGATCCCTGTGTGGGGCAGATCATCAGTAAGAACCAAATTGAAGACTCACATTCTTCCCACTTTTTGACTGGTAGGCCTGGCCTTCATCTCCAAAAGCATTTGTTAAAATAAAAAAGTATGCATGTATGCAAATGGCCCTGCCAGTTTACAGCGCCAACCCGAGCTGTGCGAATCTGGTACCTGATGCATCTTGCAAGCCCAGCTGGGCTGCGAATTCTCCGAGTGTTTCTTTTTAGGCTAAGTGCCCAGTGTGGCAGGACTTGTTTCAAGTGATCTCAATTTAGATATGTGCGCTTCTGCGAAGAGACTGAAAAAAGTTTCTCTATCAATGGCCACTCTAAGACACTCCCGGCTATGGAATATCTTTACTCCAACTGGAAAACTGCTACCATGAGCAATTCTTGTTCATTGTATGAATTCTGTAAATTCAGAGCTTTGTGGCTGTCTCAGAGAAATGAAAAATGATGTAAATTATTGGCTGGCTCTACTGACCATGAAATAAAAATGCATTGAAGGCAGATATGGAGAAGAACAGTCACAAGCATCTATGTACCAAAAATATTTCAAAGACTTCTATTCTGTATTATTTAGTCCTTAAAGGCAGCCCATTGTTAAACTCTGATATATTTTTAATTTTCAGTAACTACAAGTCTGGGAAGCTGATACACAAAATTATGATTTCCATTTTGCAGAGAGTACTAAGGTTTCTGGTTCAAGTTTTACAAATTTAGTCAAGTAACTTTAAACGGGTCTGCATAAGCAGCAGAGGCAGGCTGCTCGGACTTTTATTTACTGATCGGCTTGGCAACGGCTGGGTGGACACTGCTCACTAGAGGGAATACGATCCACATGTAATTTGAAATGCAGAGCTCTAGTGGGGACCAAGGGCACAGGTCTGCCGTCACAGCTACTTGGGAGGCTGAGTCAGGAAGATCACAAGTTCAAGACCTGATTCAACTACAGAGAAATGCAGAGCCCAGTCTAGCAATCCTACCAGCCTCATCTTAGAAAGAAAGAAAGAAAGAAAGAAAGAAAGAAAGAAAGAAAGAAAGAAA
>LOEQ01001246.1:286008-297764 GCA_001685075.1 Bramus lutescens
CCCCACACACACACACTAGCTCTTCCCACTGCAGGTTTCTCATTCTTCCTCAAAACGCCTCTTGGTTTTTTTCTCTGCCCATTTCCCTCTCCCCATGTTGCCTTTCTTGACCAGCGTGACTGTTTGACTCCCTTGCCTGTCCTCTCCAATATTCTACCACAGAACAAAGAGCAGAGAGAAGGAGCAGGACAAATGAAACAGATAAGTTTGTTGGCTGAATCAAACCTTCCTGGTCTGTACTTGAGGAAGAACCAGTCATGTGTCTACATAAAGGGATCTTGGCTAATATGATACTCCTAACCCCTCCTCGCCCCGAGTTGCTTCAAGAAATAGGGCACACACCCAGCTCAGCTAGTTTGGGATATCCTTTCTGTGGCAGACAGCCTGTCTGTAAGACACATGTGTTCTGTTTGTCTCTACCATGTGGTCGGGGTGGGGCTCTCTGTGGGGGATGCTTGTGGATGTCCAGCTGCGGCAGGAATGGATGCCTGGGTCTGTTTAATTCGAGAGCAAGGATCTGCAAAGCCACTTGGCTGCAGCTCCTGCTCCATGCACTCCAGGTTGCTTCACAGGCAGTAGTGCTGACCGTCTGCCCTCCTGTGTGACTCCTGTGCTTATATTTCAGCTTGGGAGGACAAGTGGGGGCGTTGCTGATTGACAGCTCAGTCCTCAAGGCTCCTGGACATAACAATGCTGTTCTGGATCTGGAGGAGCAACAGATACATGAGCTCCCACGGCCACTGGCCCACTAGACACAGGTGGTAATTCTTCTGGGCCTCCGGTCAGCTCCCTCCCCATCCTTGAAGAAGCTTTTCTAAGCCCCCTGCCTCTCAGTCCTTTGTCTCTCCATCTTTCACCAGCTTCTCTCTTAGGGATGACATTAACTCTCCTTACCATGCTCATCACAGGTTCTGCATCTGAAAAACCATTTCTATTTAAAAGACGAAGTGGGATATCCTGAGGCATTCTGAGATAATCTGTTAATATTTTCTTTTTTACCAACAGGAGCAAGATGCACACCTTGGCTGGGGTGAAGACGAAAGTATCAGAGGTTAAGCCATTTTAACTTTCATCTAGTTTCAAACACTTAAATCAGCTCATTGCATCTTTTTTTAGATACATGTAATATATATTGCTTGAATTACAAATACAAAATTTACATACTCCATACATAATCTAGAGATACTTCAGAAAGTACATTCTAAAGAAATTATAAAATAAAGTCTTATAGATTGTGCACTGACACACTCTTGTACACAGAAACAGAAACAGTGCATGACTTTCGTTTATGTTCTAGGCAGCATGCCCTTTGCATAGGGGGAAATAGGATTGTAGTTTCAGTATAGCAATTGTAAATCAGTGAAGGGCTCCATGAGCACCTGTGCCAAATTCCATCCTCTGTGCCATGGAAGGGATGAAGAGACAGAGCTGCCATCCCATTCCTGGATAACTCTCAGAGACCTGTCAGTGCAGGCTTCATAGAAAACTGAAGAGCTGCTTGTCCACCTTGACCAAGGATTCATGGTAGACCTGGGGTGCTGCAAGGTCTATGGGAAAAGAGGGTTAGACCTGGATCGATTGAGAAATATTAACTCTTTTGTTATGTTTTATCTACTTTATATGAATGTGTGCATGTATGTGTGTGGCTCACGTGTAGGGAGGTTAGGGGATAACGTGGGAGTTGGTTCTCTTCTCCTACCATGTGGATTCTTGGGTTCAAACTCGGGTTGTCAGACTCAGCAACAAGTGCCTTTACCCACTAAGTCAAGCCAACTGCTCTGAAAGTATTAACAGTGTAGGGTATCCAAATATGGGTTCTACTCTGGTGTCACCACCCCAACTTCCCATCCTCTCCAAGTTGAGATATTTGAAAACTGCGGTAGGTAGAAAGTGCCTTTCAAAAGATAGGCTTTTTTCTTTTAAGTATGTGTATGGGGAGTAATTTCACGGTGTGAAAAGTAATGCGTGAAGTGCCCCGAGCGGGAGGGTTCATCATCAGGGCTGGGTTCTTATTTGCAAATTAGAGAAGCCCAGAAGAAATAGACATATGTGCATTATAGAGCCTAGCACAACTCGGGCACAGGAACACTCACCCAGATGTAAAACACTAACAACAGGAGTCCCTTACCTGGGGTCGAAAATGGCGCTGACATGGAGTTATAGAGTGGGCATACAGGTGACCTTTTAAGGCAGCGGGAAGCCAGGGCTTTGTGATTCAGGGGCCTGCACTTTGCTCACCTGTCTACTCCGCCTATTGGTTTGTTGACCCTCACTGCAGTTCCTAACTGAAGTTGTTAGTGACTCTCTAAGGAGGGCCACTTGCTTTTCCTTACTTGCATTAGGAAAATATGCCAGGAAAAGATCCCTAACAGGCCTGCACAGAGTGAAGCTCTCTCCCACAGTGGCTAAAGAGACTGGGGGCATGCTCACAAACCCTTTCAGTAAATGAAGAGAGGAAGGAGAGACACTGCTTCCAATAAGAGAAAATGACTCTTCAACAGGGAACCTGGTCCAGAAACGCTAGCTTGACTCACAGGGAAGGTCAGAACTGGCTTTTTAATCCCTCAGTTCTGTTTTCAGGGAGTGAAATATACGGTTATTACTACTGCTGTAAACATATCAATCAAAGCTAATCAAACTTAGGACTTCTAAAAACATAATAAAGTTTATCTACTAAGCCGCCATGCCGTCTTGTTTCTCAAAGTTAATAATACAGATGCTTCAGAATGGAGTAATAATTACTTATGTAATTCACTTTCTTGCAAGAGATTTTTTTCAAGCACAGTTCCCCCACTAGCAATTGAAGCACAATTTTTCTTCTTTATGGGGCATTTAAGATCTAGAATGTCCAATTCCAAAGACTCCAAGGTCTTTGGCATTTTGATTTGATCTGCTTTTCTGGACTCCTGACTGGGGGCCATGTATACAAGCCTACCACAGTGCTCTCAGAAGTAGGACTCCAGACAATTAGGAAAGCTGTCTAGATGCCATGGAATCTAATCCTCTGATAAAGTACTGGCTTCCTAAACTACTTAAGCCTAACCCTAAAACACAACATAAGCAATAAAATATTACACTGGCAAATTGTTTCCAAATATATTCCATTAATTGTGCTTGGGGAATTGAATGAAAAATAGTTTTCATGTGCATTAGGATAACACTCCTTAAATTCTCTATCACACTTTATCAAATAGGTATGTATCTGGCTTGTCAAGTGTGACCAAGGCCATTCATAAAATGTGGCATACAGCCTGCTAGGGATTTGCTAATGCTTCATGATCCAATGGATGAAGAACTGGAAGAAAAAAGCATTAATTAAGAAATGGTTTAAAATAATCTGGCACTGTAATCAAGTCTAACTGTCAGGTTAATGGACTTATCACACTGAAATAGGATAAATACCTTAGTGTGGGTATCTTCCAAATGCACAAGTCATTTAACGGCAGTACCAAGTAATTACTGAAAATAGACACTAGTACCCACTGATCAAGCAACCAACGTAAAAAGCAAGTCAAACACAATAAAATTTTCAGTAGAACAGTGTTAATTTGTATAATTTTTTTAAAAAGTGTCGGTAAGAATGTAGAGGAAGAAAGCTCTGTGCATTGCTGGCAAGACTGCAAAGTGTCTTAGATGTTAAGGAAAATAATTCAGTAGTTCCTCCAAAATTGAATGCAGAATTACAACATGAGCCAACTATTTCACTTCTGAATAGATACATAAAATAATGGAAATGGGGGGGGGGATCAAACTTGATTCCTTGAACAATGATGTCATATTCACAATAGCCAAAAAAAAATAGATGCAATCCAAATGCATCTGCCAGCAGACAGAAGGACATTCTTTCTGGACAAGCTACAACAATGGGCATTAAGCTAATGAGAATTAGTTCAACACAAAAATAGAGAAACTATATGCTTTTGCTTATATTAAGTACCTAAGAGTGGCCACATTCAGAAGGATGGAGTGTGGAACAGGCGTTATCAGGGTTGGAGAGAGAAAGGGATAATGGAAAGGTATTGTTTAATGGGTACACAGTTTCAGTCTGTGGTGCTGAAGAGTTCTGAAAAGAGTATAAACATTAAACGTCTGCATTACCCAGAATTCCCATACTCTAACCTCAACCTCAAGGTGAGTATTTGGAGGAGAGACCTTGGAGAGGGGAAAAAGAGATTGTGATGGCTATTCTTGGTTGTCAACTTGACTGTGTCTGGAATGAACTATAATCCAGAAATGGAGGGCACACTTGTGATCCAGATCTTGAGGCAGGAAGACAACATGCCTATGATCCGGATCTTGAGGCTGGATGACACACACCTTTAATCCAGACCTTCAGGCTGGAAGGCACACCTTTAATCTGGGCCACACCTTCTGTTGGAAGTCTATATAAGGACAATGGAAGAATAGGGGTGTTCTCTGCCTGCTTGCCTCACCACCATCAGTCCATTGATTTCCCTCTTTGGGATCCACGCAGACCAGCTGAAACACCTTGCCTCATGGAACTGAGCAGCAATTAGATTCTTGGATTTCCCATTCATAACCAGCCATTGTTGAACTGCAATTTGTAAGCCAATCCAATCCAATAAATTCATTCATTAATATGGAGAGAGAGAGATTCGTTTCATAAGTTCTGTGACTCTAGAGAATCCTGAGTGGTACAGCGATAAAGACAGACCCCACATAAATGAATTTTCCTATCCCTACACCTTCCATCATGTGATGTTATAGACAGAAAATATCCATCTATGAACCAGGGGGCAGATTCTTACCAGACACAGAATCTGCTGGTACCTTGATATTAGACTTCCCAGTCTCCAAAATTATGAGAATCAACTTCTTTTTTGTTCATAAGCTAGCCAGTTTTTGTGTTCTGCTTTAGCAGCTTGATGAACTAAATAATGGTGAAACAAACTGTCACTCAACCAAATATCTAAAATGGCAATTTGTATTATGTATTTTAATATAGATGGAAAGGAAGGGGGGGTTGGGAAAGGGAAGGGAAGGGAAAGGGCCATTACCAGCAACAAAATTTGCTTTGTTACATAGTACAGTTCTGGAATACATGACCTGGCAAAGTGTGAATCAAATCAACTAGGGAAACGGTATTCCTCAACTTCAGGTCACGGTGCTTAGTCACTGTTATGAGACATGCTTATGTATGTATGTATGTATGTATGTATGTATGTATGTATGTATGTATGTATGTATGTATTGTGTATGCTTGCATGAGTTTATGTGTACCACAGTCATGCAGGTGCCTGAGAAGGTCAGAGGGTGCCAGATCCCTAGGACTGGAGCTACAAATGGTTGTGAGCTATCACGTGGCTGCTGGGAATTGAACCTAGGTCCTCTACAAGAGCACTCAGTGCTCTTAATCACTGAGCCATCTTTCCTGACCCCAAGACATCCTTTTAAATTCTTGCAGCTCAGCAGTCCCTGTACCCAGGGAACCTCAGATCTTTTGTTTCCATCATCTACCCTCTCCATTCATAAAATACGACTTCAGAAGCTGGAAGAGTTGAGACTATCACATGACACGCAAACAAAATGAAATCACCACCATCCACTCTGCTGTGATCATATTCTCTCAGTTAGTCCACTGGGAATACCAAGACAAGTCATGCAAGGCTCACAGGACTCCAACAGCTAGGAGTCTAATTCCTTCCTTCCTCACGAGAAAGGATTCACACCATCTCCTAGACAAGGATTTACTGGTTAACACTGACCCCGGGAACAGTCCTTCAGTCAGGGTCAGGCATGTGGTTGACATTAATAAAAGAAACAAGCAGGAGCCATACTGACAGATTCAAATGTGGCTGTCCCTTTTGCACTGATGGGTCACAACCTCTCCACCGAGCAGGCTAAATGCCAGTAAGAAAGGAAATGCCACAGGGTAAAAAGCCATAAGCAACCTTTGCACTCACCAACAGAGATGGTAACCTGGAGTAATTTTAGCATTTAAGATATTCGGCTGGAAAAAAAAAAGGGTCTCTTCAAATGTTCTGCTAGCTAATATTTAAATGTTTGTGACAAAGAGGAAGTAGAGAGAAGTCAAGGGCAGAAGAAAGGAAATGGGTGGAAACGTCACGGCCATGGCGCTGCTTTTGTTCTTCCGTGTCTATCAGTCCATCGGGTTCCTAACTGAAATGAGGCACCTTCACTATGCTAGGTTTTTTATACGTAATTTAAAAAGGTATGGAGCAAAGCAGTCTTCAAATAGCTCATAAATTCCTGACTCAATAAACGTTCAGGAGTGGAAGCCACAGATGCATCTTTAAGAAACTTTTTAAAAAGTATATTTAAAATTAAAAAAATCCATGAATACTGCAATGTTTAGTCTAATTTGTACAATAAATCTAATAGGCACATTTACCCTCTCCAATAGTATCTAGTATGTTCTTGGCATTCAGCTGGATCCAACATGCTGTTTATATTCACAAAACATTCATGAAACAAAAGTCACCAGGGAGAGGGATGAAGAAGGCAAGGTGAAAAAAGGACTATAGAGCCACTAATGTGGCTACAAAGGACCCTCTTGGGATTCTGAAAGAGCATCCATGGATACCTAAAGACAAGAAACATCGAGGCCCTATAAAGTATTTGGAGTTATTAAATCTCTTCCATACTGACTTCTAGCAAATTAACTCTAAGAACCTTTCAGACGTAGAAGATCATGCAGGAAGTGTCCTTCCAGAGGCTCTGCTCTTTATCATGAATGACAATGTCTCTTGGTGTATGTTTTGGTCCACAGTGTATAAAGACATAATTGTCACAAGCTTCAATAAGATACTCCAATCAGGCATGCCAGGAGGTCATCTGTTGTAGAAAGTCACTTGTTCATTTCTGGCTGTTCAGCCCCGAAATAACCACACAGAAATTGTATTAAATCACTGCTTCGCCCATTAGCTCTAGCTTCTTATTGGCTAATTCTTACGTCTTAACTTAACCCATTTCTCTTAATCTGTGTATTGCCACGTGGCTGTGGCTTACTTGGCAAAGTTCCGGCGTCTGTCTCCATCCAGGCTACATGGCTTCTCAGTGATTCTGCCTTCTTTCTCCCAGCATTCAGTTTAGTTTTCCCCACCTAGCTAAGTTCTGCCTTGCTATAGGTCAAAACAGTTTCTTTATTCATTAATCAATAAAAGCAACACATAGACAGGAGGACCTTCCACAACAGCCATCAATAACACTTAAGACATGTACCCAAAAGCCCATTTACAAGTAATCTCAAAGGAAGATATAAAAATCACGCTCAAATGTCTCCTGCCATGGTGATGTCCACATGTCTCTGGATCACACTCCCTCAGCACCACATATCCCATGATCACAGTCACAGAATGCATGCACATTCTGGTGCACATTCTGCCTCTGCGTCACCATGTGTGGAGTCATATTCAAGAGGACTTTAGGACTAGCACTGTGACTGACAAACAACAGGTGCTGAGCATGTTTTAAAAATTCACTTGGAATAGTTTAAATAGCATGCTTGTGTCTGTACTATGGCCAAGAAATGGAAGCAGTCACATTCTTCAGCAGATGAAGAGAAACAAAGAAAATGTTGTTCATCCCTAAAAAGGGAATGAGTGTCCCTTTTTGACAACATGAATGAAACCCGGAACATTCTGCCATGTGAAGCAAGGCAGATAGAGGAAGACAAATACAGCCTCATCTTAATTATTTGTGGAATCTTAACTCATCAAATGCAAAGAAATAAAGGCTATAATGGGGAGAATAGTTGCCAAGGGCTGGGGAAATGGATGCTGGTTATGCAGTACTAAATCTCAGTTAAAAGATGAATAAATTCTAAGGATCTAATATATAATATGGTGACTATAGTTATTAATATTGCATTGTACACTTGAAATTTGCCAAGAAAGAAGATATTATGTGTTCTGACCACACACATAAGAAAGGGCATTATGTTGGGGACTGATGTGTTAATAGATTATGATCATTTTACATATAGTCTTAAACACTATGTTCTATATTTTAAATATATATAATTTTGCTTATCAATTATACATCAATGAGGATGGAAGATTTATTTATTTGTTTGTTTGGGTTTTTTGTTTGTTTTTTGAGACAGGGTTTCTGTGTAGCTTTGGAGCCTGTACGGAACTAGCTCTTGTAGACCAGGCTGGCCACGAACTCACAGAGATCCGCCTGCCTCTGCTTCCCGAGTGCTGGGATTAAAGGCACGCGCCACCAACGCCCAGCTTGAGGCGGAAAGATTAAAAAAAAATCATTCATTCTTTAAGACCTGTTTCTAGAGCACTCATCAGTGCTAGGTCATGCATGTGTGTGTGTGTGTGTGTATCTGTGTGTCTTCAAGTGTACTCACATGTACACATGTGGAAGGCAACTCTGAGCATCTTTCTTCAGGAGCTAGCACACTGGCTTCTCAGTAGCCTGGAGCGCACTGATTTGGCTAGGCTAGGTGGTTGGCCAGTCAGTCTCCGGGTTCCATGTCTCCACCTCCTCAGTACTAGAATCCTCCGGAGCGTGCGCACGCAGGCAGCTGTTCCACCACAGGGGTCCTGGGTGCCATGAGAACTCAGGTTCTCGTGCTTGTGCAGAAAGCACGTCACTGACTGAACTATTGCCCCACACCAAAGCTCACTCTCAAATTACATTTCCAGTACTTGGCATAGTCGTGATTTCTACTTTAGCGGTTAATTTTGGTCATTTCTACTTTGCTAAGAGATTAGCCTTTTCTATTGGTTAACAATTCTTTATTTCCCTTTTTTTGCATATTTGCATTTTTGTGCTTCCTGTCTACTTTGTTCTGTTATTGGGCTTTCATGGGGACTATCTAAGTTATTGGTGTTTCCAAAGAATTGACCTTTGGATACTTGGCCCACTGTTGTATTTCTTCAAGCCTCAGCTTTTATTTTTATCCATTCCCTCTGGTGAATCTTTAAGGTTTATTTTGCTCCTCTTTACTTCCAAAGCTAACGAGTTGCCCCATTTCCTTTCTTTTTTGAGAATTTTCTCCTTGATTAGGACTAGGCAACATCTACATAGTCAGTGTCCATGCCCTCATCTTAAAAATCCAACGACAAAACAAAGTTCTGCTTCACCAACCTCACTAGTGAAATGACTGGGCTTACTTCCAGAGCATCAGTGAGGGGTTGTTGATAGGAGCATGGGTGACACTAGGGCAGCCACACAAAAGGTCTACACCTAGCATGGATGATGGGTTCCCCATATATAGCACCACCTTCCTCAAGTCTCCCCCACCTAACACACCCTAGCCCTTCCCTGAGATCACTAGGTCATGAGCAAGTAGGGCCAAATTGCATACAACTGGTTGGGAGGTATGGCTGGATACCCAGGTGAGGGCTCCATGACCCTCCCACACGTCTTTCTATGAAGGAATGCCAACAGTCACCACGCCCAGCTGCGATGATCGTTTGTAAGCAGCCACAGCTGAACTCATGGAGAGGACAGCTGTTGGGCTTGGAGGAGAGTGCTATATAAGACCTTCATTCTTTAACAAGAAGTAATTCCTCTGAGAGCATCACTCACTGAGCTTAAAAAAGCTTTTATTACCACCTTTATTTATTTATTTGTGCATGTGTGTGTGTGCATGTGTGTGTACCTTTTGACAACACATGTGTAGAGATCAGAGGACAACTTGGAAGACCATGTTCCCTCCATTATGTAGATCTAAGGAACTGAACCCAGGTCACCAGGCTTGGTGGCAGTCACCTTTATCTGCTGAGCCATCTCACCTACTCTGCTTGGAAGTTTTCATAATAAATATCCTCTTTTTAATTTCTTTCCTCTTGATTCCCTTTTGAGCCCAAGGTGATCAATGAATGTGCTTTCCAATACACAAGTGGATAAAGCTTTTGAAATTGTTTCATTTTATTTTGATCCCCATTGCATCCTAACCAGAGGACGACTTTTTGAGTCACCTTCTTTTCTCTGATTTTTGATGAGTGAGTGTCTTTGCCATCAAGCACAAGATAAGAGTCAATAGGATGACAGTGTAAATGCCACGGACAGTTAATCTATTTTTAAGTTTTTGTTTACATCTTTGGACACTGCCATGAAACTCATCTGCTTAACAATTTTCCACTGGCCACCTAGTAAGATGTGATAAGAAAAACCATGAGATGTAGGATATTAAAATCCTATCTCATGCACAGGTTTAGGTCTCGGCATGAGCTCAAGCATAAAACAGGAACAATAGCTGGCCTTTCAAATGAGAGCTTGTTTCAAAAAACTACAAGAACATAAAGTGTGCTTCCTTCTCTACTGGAACTGGAGAAAGATTAGCAGACCCATGTGTTCTCTCTGGTCCTGTGATACGCCTTCCCCCTGGCAAAAGTCCACGTAGTTACTACGATAGGAAGCACCTCCCATTTGCAGTCCCGGTATGCAACAGAAAAGCCTTTGAACGGAGACTGGCTCTCCATTCGGGTCCCAAGGACCACACATATGGAGAAAAGGACAGGGCGCGGCATGCATGCGACACACTCGAGAGGATCCTAAGGAAAGGCAGTCATCCCGGATCAAGTGTCTTTTGAAGCAGTTAAGTGTTTAAAAGCCTTTCAAGCATGCTGAAGTGTACAGTGTGGGGGAGGAGGGGGCGGACAGAGAGCAATTTTGCCATTCTACTTACCACTGTAGAGAATAGTTTTGAAACTAAAGACTGATTGAAAAGGACATCAAAGGAGTATGATTTGTTTGATGTTTAGACATCCGTATATGATGCAGTGCACTGCTGTATTAATAGTGACCGTCTGTAAGCCAGATGAACTGGAGGACTCTCTGCACAGACATCTAACCTGGTACCACTGAAAGGCCGGGCAAGGTAAAACCATCCTAACACAGAGGGCTCACCACCTCATGCTTAAAGATACATCTGTCTATTAGAATTTAATAATACAGAAAAATTACTTTTAGGTGCTTTCATGGCTGACTCGACATCATGAAAAAATTGGAAGTGGTGATAGGCCCTACCAAATGTAGTGGCTGGTAAGATTCTTGGAGAACAGGAAACAAGATGGGGTAATTAGTCCTGATGCACAGATAGAGTCTAGTATAACTTGATTGCTGGCCTGAAGATTTATATAATTTGGGGCTTGATATTTCTAAAAGCAACTTTAAAAAATACGTTTTTTCATTTTATGCGCATTGGTGTTTTGCCTGTATGTATGTCTCTGTGAAGATGTCAGATCTTGGAGGTACAGACAGTTGTGAGCTGCCATGTGAGTGCTGGGAATTGCACTGGGGTCTCCTGGAAGAACAGTCAGAGCTCTTAACTTCTGAGCCATTTCTCCAGCCCCCAAAAGCACCTTTTAATCCAGATATCTAACAAGCAAAAGGAAGAAAGCCAAAAATTAGTAGACGCTCCTCCTTCCAGGACATTCTTCAAAAATTTTAGTCTCACTAAAACATCATTTATTTCTTTTTATTATCTTTATTCATATGATGCAAACACCTGACAAATATACAGGAGGAAAAATTTAACGTGTTCCTAAATTTTCCCTGTACACAAAAACCATGATGTGAAAACAATCCAATCCACCAGACTAGCCAGGAAGAATAATAAAAAGATTCAATGCTGGGGAGGGCGCGAAGAAATGGACAGCTTCAATGCAGCTAAGAGGAGAATAAAGTAACTCTATACTATCTTTCAGGAGGGTAATTAAAAAGTAAGTATAATGACAGTGTCCTTTGCTTTACAAAATCTTCTCAGTTTTAAGAGGTCCCATTTATTCAATGTTGCCCTTATTGTCTGTGCT
>LOEQ01001246.1:299990-310509 GCA_001685075.1 Bramus lutescens
GAGCTAATGGGCCAAGCAGTGTTTTAAATAATATGGTTTCTGTGTGATTATTTCAGGTCTGAGCTGCTGGGTAGTCAGGAAAAAAACTAATGGCCTTTTCACAACATATCATTGATAAATTCTCATTGTTAGGCATTAAAATTATTTGAAAATGTTTAGTCTTGAAGTTCAGATTATGCAGACACTCAAAGGAGCAATAATAAACAAAACATTTACAACTGAACTCAAGGAAGTATTGTTTATATTAAGACCATTTTCAAAGTTAATTTTCTGTGAACATTTAGAGTGTTTTCCCATCTCTAACACATTTTGGGTTTATTTTGGCTTAGGGTTTCAGGGAGACAAGAGTCCAGCACAGCAAGGAAGGCAACAGTTGGGGAAAGCATGGTGCCCAGAGCCAGAAGCTGGCTAATCATATCTTATTTATACACAGGGAACAGAGAGATCAAACAGAAAATGGAGCCAGGCTAAAAACCCTCAAACTCTGCTCCCAAGGACATATTTCCTTCAGCAAGACTCCACATTCTAAAGGTTCCATAAACTTCCCAAAGAGAACCACCAACTGAGGACCAGGTATTCAAATACATGAGCCTATGTGGGATGTCTCCTTCATGCCGCAATATTTGTTATGGTGGTGATGAAGATGATACTGCAACAAAAACCTTAATAAACAGTTCACACAGTGGGAGCTCAACTGTAGGATACAATAACTGAAGTGACATTCCTTGGCCAAAGCCCACAGTGAAGCAGCTTATACAAGTATATCCAAGTAATCCCAGCACTAGGGATGCTGAGGAAGGATTACTGTATGTTCAAGCCTGAACTACAGAGTGAGTTCAAGGACAGCCTGGGCTACAGAGTAAGTTTAAGAAAGACCCTCTTCTCAAAAACCAACAAAAAAGAAAAATATAATCTGAGTCAAATGTTTTTATGCGGCATATAGTTACAGGATGTCTGCAAAACTGTTGCTATCATTCTCACTTTGCTACATTAATAAACACCTACTTTTATAGCAAGAAAAAAAGCCTTCCAGGTTAAAAAACTGTAAAAAATATAGATTGTGCAGGTTTAAAGTATTCTTAATCATAAGTACCTAAAGAGAAACAAAACTGTAAATAATGAAAGGAGTGGATATTTAGATTACATTGATGTTTCAAACCAAACATAAGCTCCAAAAGAAATGTGTGGAAGGGCCGAGAAGATGGTTCAGTGGGTAAGAGCATTTGCTGCTCAAGCCTAAGAACCTGAGCTCAAGTCCCAGCACCCATGTAAAGGCTAGGTGTGGCCAGGTGTACCGGTAACCACAGCATTCAGAAACACGGTGACATAGACTTGGGAGCTTCCTGGCTGGCCAACCCAGCCAAAATGGGGTGCTTCTGGTTCAGCAGGAGACCCTGTCTCTGTGCAATAAGGTGGAGAGTGTTGGAAGATGTTTAGTGTCCTTCTCTGTCCTCCACATGTATGCACAAGGGCATGAATACCCTCCCATGACATACACATACATACCACATATACATACAATATACATACACACCCAAACACACAAAAATTAAAAATAAACAAAAGAAGCATGTCCAGATGAATACGTGATGCAGTCAGAAAACGCAAACAGGGTTGTAGTAATTATATTGTTTTTTAGTGTCCATGAATGTCTATGGCCTTTTTGTTTTCTAGCCTATATTTTCAACTGTCCTCCTATGCAAGTTAATTTTCATTTGAAGTCAGTACATATAACAAATGGCCAACCAAAAAGGCTGTCTTCTGGTCAGAGAACAAAGAGATCCAAAGAGATACCTGACCTATTAGGAGGCGGGGCAGCTGCTGGACGATCAGAAGCACCCCTGGCTGGAACTGAGGAGAGGGGAAATTTCTTGTGAGACCCACAAATGGGAATATTCACTACAAACTGCATCATCACATCACAAGAAGCGAATTTTCCTTCTACCAAGACAGACTCTCTGGGGGAGAAGTCACAGATCTTTTTACTTAAAAAGATGACAGACTCCAAAGCTACAGAGAAACCCTGTTTCAAAAAATAAAAAAAAACCCACAAAAATGAAATGCACTTACAAAATATGTTGAATAATGTCCTACACTAGGACCCTAACCTTGGGCCACTTCCTGCCACTGCAAAGACACTCCTGATTTGAGCTTTATATTCAGAACACCATTTTTTTTACCCATCAAGTCAGGAGACCAAGTACAGAGTGCTCTCAAGGATCTGTGACAGGATTCCTGAGTACTTTCATGGAGACTTATATCTACACGATGAAACAGCATTCTAAAATTATTTCCAAAAGAGCATTTATTAAAGTGAATATAATTTTTTTTAATTTTGGTCTTGTAACATGTATGTGGAAAATGGATACATAATAAATATCCATTAAAAGATTACCTCTGGGGTGAGACAGACATTCACTTATGAAAACCGTATCTGATGATGCAATGGAGCTGACTGGCCAAAGTGCATTTTCTTAGGGATGGTGCTTCTAAAAGTCAAAGCTCTTAAAGAAATGCTGCTCTAAGTTAGTGTGGTAACTACACATCTGGACTCCCATTTCTGGGGAGGCCTGGGGAGGAGGGTTGTGAACTCAAGGCCAGGCTGGGCTACACAGTGAGAATCAATAGCTAAACAAGTACATTGTAGAAATGAATAAATGAATTAAACATAAAAAGGCTATTCTGTTAGTGTCTTTATACTTAAGCAATGACCGCAGTTCCCAGCCCCAGATTTGTTACACGTGTCTTCTAGTGCTAGACATCCCTGCTGCTTCTAACCTTTGGCTAGCACAAAATACACTGCAAGGCAAGAAGGGTGTGAAGGAGAAACGCCACACGAGTGGGGGCGCCCTGTAGATGTGAAGGTGCACTAGACATTTCACACAAGGTTTTACAATAACTACGATTCTGGGGGGGGGCGACATTATTCTCCAAGGTCACAGAGGTGGCCAGTGGCAGAGCTGGGGCTTAAATCTGACCCCAGTGTCCTGTCCACTTTACTCCCTTATACAGCCAGGTAGACGACTTCAAATAGCATAAAAAATGCTGGCCACTCTTAAGATCTGCACTGCTTAAATCCGATGCATTAACCACTGGCAGCAGTGATGGTTGATGGGCTAGGTTTGTGGCCTTGTCTAGTCTCCCAGGGAGGGCTCTGGATACAGCATGCAGAAAGGGGGCCCATGTGAACAGCCCTCAGATCCAGAATGGTCTCCCACATAAGCTCAACACACTTTGTCCTTTTGAAAATTTCAGCGGACCATCCCTGCCAGATCCCACCTGATTCCATATAATAAAACCAGCGCAACAAAGCCAGGGCTGTTTCCTGCCTCCAAAGTTTGTGTTCATAAAAGGAGGTGCATTTGGATCACTTGGCACAAGCTCCTTGCAGATGGCATATATACAACATTTTTCTTCTTCATTACATTATAGATGAAAGCTTATGGCAAAGATCCAGAACTCAAACCTTTAAAAATACTTCTTAAAACTAATGACCTAATGGCCATCAGCTTCCATAATCAAATATCCCCCTTGGGGGCTGTATGGAATTTTTTACATGCATCATGTGTACTGCAACCTTTTTGAGGAAGACTTGACAATGTCTCAAAAAACATAAAAATGTGGGTTTTCTTTAATGTAGCAATTTTACCACTGGGAATTTGCCCTAAAAAATGGCTAGGAAAAAGGAAGATTGATGTTCAGTATTGTTCATCTTAAGTTGATTAATAATAGCTTAAAAAATAGAAACATCCCCAACTGGCTAAAAATGAAACACACGAGTGATTTATTGTACAACCATATGGGGACAAGGTTATATAGCCATCAGAACAGCATTTTTCAAAGAATTACTTAACAGCATAGGGAAATCCTCATGATCAAGGTCAAGGAAGAATAAAGGATAGAACTGATGTCTACAATAACCTCGGCCATGCCATTTATATAATAAGCTTATATAAACAGACAGAAAAACCTGGGCTGCAAACTATAATGCTAAGACAGAGCAGACCATTACATGTGCTTTTATTTTCTCATACATTTAAGAAATCTTAATTTTCATATAAGTATTAAAATTCAGTCCAGAAAATATAACAAATTTTAAAAATAAATTGATGTCTGGTGCTGTTGATTCTCAGCTAGAGGCCTTCTGCAATCACAGCCAAGCCAACATAAATGGTTAGACAAGGATGGTTCCTTGTTTTGTGTTCTGTCTGGCCAGCTCATCACTGCTGCAGAAAAAAAAAAAAAGAGCCGTGTAATAGTGAGTTTCAGGCCCATCCTGGTTGCTATGCTTGAAGAGGATCTGAAAGCTTTACCTCAGTCAAAATGAGTAGATATTTTCTTTATCTATACAATTGCTGACATACAAAGTGCCCCATTGCTGCAGACAACTGCATTTTGGACTCAGAATCTAAGAACCTCTAAGCCTCATTGAATGCCAACAGCCCATGGGGAGTATCTGCTTCCTCCTTAGAAGGCTCACGTCTGCTTCTTCTTTTAATGCCTTAATTCCTGGAAGCCCTTTGTCTTATACGTTCTTGATTAACCCAAGTTTTACTAAGTCGTTCCCTTCTACTCATCCAAAGTCTATCTAACTAGACACTTAAGTGAAAACATGAACTCCCCATGCCAAATCGGAATCAATTCATTTCAGCCTGATAGCACATCATTCATTATTACGATAGACTGGTTGGAACCACTTTCCTCTGCCATCTTCCCCCTGCACCAAACATGCTACCAGAAGCCTTGTTTTCTTCCGCCAGAAAGCCTTATCTCAGAGGTCCTTTCTATTTACCTCCCTGTCAAATTCCATTTCACTCCAGATCACTCCTGAGTTGCCTCTGGGAATTAAGGCATCTCATATTTTCTTTGCTTTTGTGCTAAGACTAGGACTGAGGGCCGGGGAGGGGCATAGCTCACTGGCACAGCACACAACTAAGAAAGCCTGAAGCCCTAGGTTTGGTCCTGGACACCAAGAAACAAAACAAAAAAAAAATAAAATAAAAGACAAACAAAAGCAACAATTAGTATTGGGGAAAGTTGTAGAACGTTGTAGAACATACCATTTTCTGGCAGTGGGATAGAGTGCAAATCCAACTCAATGGGAAATCTATTGAAATCCATTGTCAGATTGAATGGCGGGGTTTTGTTTTGTTTGCCGCTTATAGCTCTAATGGCCCCCCAAATTATGTGCTTATAGGATCTTGAGTGGGTACTTGGCAGATCATGATTCTTATCTGTGTTATTCTGGGGCCTTGGTGAGCAGAGCTCATACAACAGTGAGAACCCTAGGCTCTCAGGAGAAGTTCAACGGAGCTGCGCTTGGTTTGGCCACACAGTTGTCTCTCACACTCAGCACCCACACCCCTCTCTCCACCTGCTCCTCCTTCCCACATGAACAATACAACCAGCTGGCACGTCTAAGAACAGCCCCCTCCCCGCCCCATCATCTCTCTTTTGTTGCTGTTGCTGTTTTTCGAAACAGGGTTTCTCTGTGTAGCATTCCTGGCTGTCCTGGAACTGGCTTTATAGACAAGGTTGGCCTTGAACTTGCTGAGATCCCCCATCCTCTCTTATCCATGCACTGGGGGACATCCTTGGAGATGAAAACACCCTCCCTATCAGTCCACTCCTAGTTACCTCTAGATTGCAGGCATTTCAGGCTTGTGTGTGCGCTCTATAAGGACAGAGGTGAGATTTGTACAGGCACAGTTCCCTGCCATCCTTGGTAGGGAGACAGAAAGGAGTCACCCACTTCTGCTTTCTATCAGGCTCTGCTTTGGAGATCCACTAAGAACCCTGTCATTACCTGAAGTACTAATACCTTGGAGAACCCATTCCAAACTCCGTGGTCGAATGCACTATCCTCCAGCTCTCTCTCCTCCCTTGGGATGCAGTGGTCCTTGAACCTCAGAAACTTCCAGCCTTTCATGGTGGTTCCCTTCTATGTTCACTGCTTCTGAACCTAGCTCCAAGTTCCTACTGAGACCACAGTCTTCTCCCATCCCCCATCACCACCAACTAATCCAATGCAGACTTCTCTCCCCGTGCTTCCTGTGGGATACACTCTGCAGATTTTCAGATAGCCTGGCTGACGCTGCATGGAGAAATAGGAGAGCCTCGGGAATGACACCGTAACCTCTCCAGTCCTGATGCACAGACCCATGTGTTCTCGCCTCCCTTCCCTGCTCTGAAGACAGGGCTCGCCTTTCTTGACAAGCCTTTCCCTTCCTAGAACCCAAGACTCTCCTCTACCTGTTTTAGCCCCTCACCGCTAGTCATCTTCACCATGGCCATCTCATTTTCCTCTGAACAAAAACATTCTGACCCTAAGCAACAGCCCTCCAAGCAAGGGGTGACTCCCTCAACATTTTCAACCCCCCTCTATGATTGCCCTATCTGTTGTGCTGTTAATAATTGTCCCTACTTAGTCCACCTCTCTCCCTACGTGATCCCCTCACCATCTGATCAGTTCTCCCCACGCACTGTGTATGTTGGAAAGGTTGGCCACTAGGCCCTATTTGCTAATCCAAGGACCCTTCACAGCCATTGCCATGGTTAGCTCTCTACCATCTCTCTTTAGACAATTGCCTTCTAGTTGACGTTATAATGCTCCACTTCCCACCACATACCTCCTTCCGTTTCTCAGCTTGCTACTGAGTTACTTCCATCTACTTCTTTTTTCATTTGTTTGTTTCTGGTTTTTGAGGCAGGGTTTCTCTGTAGCTTTGAAGCCTGTCCTGGAACTAGTTCTCATAGACCGGGCTGGCTTTGAATTCACAGAGATCTGCCTGCCTCTGCCCCCGAGTGCTGGGATTAAAGGCATGTGCCACCAACGCCGGGCTTTTCCTTCCACTTCTTAAATGACCAGTTTCCTAAGTCATATACCTCCTGGCCAATCACACTTTCCAGTCTGTTCTTTTTCGGCAGTGTCATTCACCCCTGTGGCATCAACATTTTCTTAAATATTATTGATTCTTGAGGCCTTCTTATCCTGAACTACATATCAGACATCATCAAAGCTACAAAATGTCCAGAGCAGAGCCACTGTGCCATCCTCTGTTTTCCTTGGTATTTATGTCCAATACCACAACTCATTCCTTCTCCAAAACTGATGGCTCCAGGCATAAGCACACAAACCATAATAAATAAAGATACACAAGCTCCTCAAATGCAAAATCCCCCAAGAAAAAGAGGGCTGAATAGAACAAACACATCTAGTGAGGATCAAGGCCTCCTCTAGTGAGCAGGTTATTTTTGAGGGTGAACTGGATAAGCATTCAAGTTTGAAACTCTTCTGTTGGCAGCGTAGCTGGAGTCCTGTGCATCATTATTTCTGAAACCATATTGATCTTTATCTCTAGTCATCTGGGTAGTGAGGTAGAGTGATGAGAGCCAGAGATTTGGCTTTGTTTTGTTTGTGCTTAAATCACAGGTATCAGCCACAGGTATCAGCTGCATGTTGTAACACAGCAGGCCTTCCTGATCTCCTGTTTCCTGCTTCTGAGAAGGAACCCTACTAGAAATGGGTCCCCAGGTATTGTTCTGCCACCTTTCTCATGATCTAGCACAGAGGGGTGTGTTCTGAGAAAGATGGCAGGCATGCTCTTCTAAGCCCTGCCCTGGGCATCTGACGAGAGCAACAAGTTCTCTTCTCCTGCACACTAGATGTTTTGTGGGTACAGTCTCTGTATGGAAGACGTATGTGTGTCACGGACTAAGTCAAGCTCACCCCAGACGGCAACAACAGCAAGCACATGTACTGCAGACCAAAGGCAGGGCTTTCAGGCCTCCTTTAGTCAATCAGAAAATGAAGCTAAGTGGGGGACTTACACACATGGGAACCGTGGCAAGTCGGAGGCCAGCTAGGGGTACACAGGGCTTCCCCAGAAAAAGAAAGGGAGCATTTTGATCATCAAGCTGTCACTCCTGCATCTCCCAATACAGGTCATCAGACATATGACAATTAAGCCAGTTAGTCAACACCATCAATGCTGGTTTAGATTCAGCTGTGTACTCTCAATTCTCAACTTCCCTAGCTCGGTCATTTCTACTCGGTGTAGCATTAAGAAGCCCAAAACTCAGTTATGTGGAGCATTTTCCTCTTACAGTCTGTGCACATTTTCATTGCCCCATAGCTGGGAAGTCAACAGAACAAAGAGCTGGAAACACAGACAGACAAAAGGAAAAAAAAGTAGTGTAAGCAGACAGCCAAGGAGCAAAGACCTCACCTGCCCCTCACCTAAGCTGGTGGTAACTAAGTAACCAGCTGAAAGACCCAGAAGTTGAGAAGATTCTTTCCCATGTTTATCCTTGCACTCAATTTCAAAGGCAAACAACCTTTCCCAATAGCTACTTGCTATTCGCGGGGACTGCCAGCACCCAGGCTTGTAGCCCCACTGTGTTCTGTGACAAGGAAGGCAATTTACATTTGATTATAGCCAGCCACATTCACAGACATCTCATCAACATCTTGGCCCACTTTTCAGAGCCCCATAATTTTCTTATTCGCTCTCTCTGAAGTAAAGTCAGAAGAAATCATCTATTTTAGAGTATTTTTCTAGCAAGGGTGTCTGAAAAAATTTAGACCCAAAATAAGTAGAACATTATGTCACCGTAGTTTCAAGAACACTCACTCCGTGTTTATGTGGGTCAGATCCCAAACACCCCCTTGCAAGTGACTGTCACAATCCCTGTGTCGTAATACTGGTGTAGAAGGAAGGGGGCTGGGATATGGCTCAATGGACTAAGCTTTGCTGTGGAAGGGTAAGGATAGGAGTTTGAATTCCTACCACCTTTGTAAATCCAAAGTAGGTGTGGCAACCCACCTATACTCCCAGCAAGCTGGCCTGGCTAAAGTTAGACTGACTGAATTAGCGAGCTCCTTGCTCAAGTGAGAGACCCTGCCTTAATGCACAAGGCAGAGCAATTGACACAGATATCCAGTGTCAACCCCTGGCTTCCAGCCCCACTGAAATACATGTATGTTTACACACATGTACACACACACACACACACACACACTAGCAGGCCCACAACTGGGTCTTTAGTAATCTTTTCTGGGGTGTGGAGTTTAAAGCTACTTTCAGGTTACAGAAAGTATTGTGAAGTGGTAGGTAAGCTTCCTTCGTGGTGAGTTTGCTAATCCACGATTGCTTTTGTTTAAATGGATCCTTGACCATTTGTTCCTCAAGCATCATTTGATGGCCCCTTCAGTAAATGTCAGAGCGGCAGGGCTGCAAACGTTACCATCACATTCATAAAGCTAACAGTAACACAGACTACCTGAAACACGTCCGCCATTGCTCTTAAGATGTATTAATCTTAAAACACATTCATTTTAATATTCATTAACAACAACATTAACATTAACAACATAATGTGGGAGGAAATTAAGGCATATAAAGTTAAGTTACTTTATGCTTTTTTCTTTAATTTTAAAAAAGTTTATGAATATGGGTGTTTTGCCTGCATGCACGCATGTGCACCATGAACACATAACACCTCTGAAGGTCGGAAGGCACTGGGTCTACACCACCTGGTCAGAAGCAGGTTGCTGGACATACGCCACTGCAGGGTGACTTGGCCCCCAGACCCTTCCTCTTTCTCTCTGCTTTTTGGTGTCATGAGGTGAGCAGTAGACTCTGCCACAATCTCTCATCACTATGATTTTCTGTCTTCCCTTAGGCCCAAAGCAACAGTTTGGCTAACTCTGAATTGAAACCATGAGCCAGGATACATCTTTTATCATTAGCTGTTCCTCTCTTGTAGTCTGTCAGAGCAACGTGAAAGCAAACTCTCATAGGCCAGAATGGAGAAAGCTGGAAGTAGCTTCGACATGGGTTCTAGTCCCAGTTCATCCAGCAGAGCAAATGGGGGTGAAGAGTCATCAAGTCCAGTCAGTGGGTGTAGCATGACCTTTTGACCTTTGGGTAACACATAATCGCCATGGCTCAGTAACCATGGCAATCAATTACAGTGACAGACTGGTCACTCACTTTCTAATTCCAGGTTCCTAAGCCTACATGGGTAGCTACTTTACCCTGGACTCGTTTGCTCATGTATAAAATCAGGGGATGAATACTGTCTATACCCTATATTAGAAGCAACTGAAGTAACATGCAAAGCATAGAGAGAACTTTTGGACCATGAAGAACAGCCAAGAAATGCTAGCTGCTGTTTCATCATCTGCTTGCTATCTGAGAGGCCAGATCACTTAACCATCCCTGCGCCATCATTTCCTCGGGTGTAAAACAAAGAGTGGGAACCGTTTCAGAGGCCTTCCAGCTCTGGGGGAAACAAAGAGAACTACTAACAAGCCCAGCATTTTCTCAGGCTCAACAGGATCCCAGTGGTAAAATTTCCGACTGTGAAGCCAGAATAAGAAGTGATCAAAGTGAAATGGAGCCTTCGTCTTCATTTTTGATGGGAGTCCCTTAGGACTCACGTAAGGACAGTGATGTCCCCTCACCAGGAGGAAATGTGGCAAATGAGCCTGAGTCACATGTGGCTCCTTTGTATG
>LOEQ01001246.1:318147-334291 GCA_001685075.1 Bramus lutescens
TGGAGGCAGAATGTTGTATACATAATAAATAAATAAATCTTTAAAAAAAGAAAAATATTCAGGCTTTCAGTGTTAAGAGTTCAAAGGCAGAGTCAAATCCTTTCTAAGCTGCTACTTGGGATACTAGACTTGACTTAATCTGAGTTTTCATTTCCTCAACTGTAAGTGGCTATGGATAATACAACCCATCTGCTGGCAGATTCCAAGCAATATATAAAATGTATCCAATGCCTTGTTTCCAGCATTCAGAAATTAGAAGTTAATGTCGTCTGGGGGTTGATGGCACCATCTGATGGGCCCAGAGACCTTGGTCTTATCTACATGGCTGATATTTTTCAATAGCTCTATAGTTAACTTATTTTTTCTCAGTTCTTCATTCAAATTAGTCCAATAATATACACTACAGCTTTTTATTCCAGCATCACATGCCCTTCTTATTACTCTTACTGTCTAGCATATCACCTGAACTTCCTACTTAACAGATGAGTAGTGGCAGCCATGTTTTCACACTGAACTATGAGCTACTCAAAGGCAGGTGTTTTGTCCACTGATGCATTTCTAGTGCTTGGTGGACTCTTGATATTTGATTTAAAAAAAATGAAGAATTGAATGTGCTTCACATTTTAACTGTTGGATCTGTTAGGGTGATGCACCCACAAAGTCATCCCATATCAGCTGTTGAAAAACAGCAACACCCCAGGCAATGCTAATGGGATGTCTAGAACCATTTGGGGGGCTTTCAACTGGCTCTCACCCAAGGCACACAGACAGAAAGCATTCCTTGCATGGACTAAAGTATTCACCACCTGCTCCTACACCTAAAATGAGTCACGATTTATGCCCATCAGGAAGCACGNGGGGATGTTTGAATAGCCCCATGACAAGGAGGAGACTTCTGCTAAAATGAACAGCTCCACAAGTGTGATGTTGACCAAGTTCAGGATGTTTAACAGAAACCTGCTTTTTAAATGTGTGGACAGTTTCCACATCCACTAACTACAGTTGCCTTTTTCAGACAGCTGTGTCAATAGCTCACCAAAGCCCCAACTATCAATCACAAGGCAATGATTAGAATTTGAATCAAACACAGGAGCTCTGAAATTGAACAGAGAGGCCTCCATTGTAAAAAGGTGCAACACCACTGACAATGCCTTGAATCCTGATTGCCAAACCTTTAACATCTATCACTGACTTTTACGATTGGTACATGAGCTCCATCAGAGAAAGGATAGCATCCATACCTAAATCTGAGGGCAATATTCTGGGCTTGTAGTTACATGATAAATGTTTACTGAATGAATGAATAAACTTATTTAATTCAGTACATATTCCAAAGACTCTTTACAAAATCCCAGGGATACAATTGAAGGATGAGACACCAAAGACAGTTGATTCAACAAGATGGATAAAAGTTGATCACAACACACACACACGCACACACGAACGCACGCGCGCGCACACACACACACACATTTTGTGGGTTGATTCTTTTTTTTTGTTCTGAGCTGATCATTCTGCTTACATCCCTGTCATGCAGAGTTAGTACAATTTAGATTTTCACCAGAAGACATCCCAAGCTCTGTGACCTGGTACCCAGGATGTCTCAATTCTTGATCCTTCTCTCCCTAAACTCCTATTCTCCAACTGCATCCTACTCCGCTTTGTGGATGTAGATCCCTTGGACAGTTTGCTCTGTGCTTCTGCACACCCACATCTTCTTACATCTGTCTGGAACACATAATTCAAAGCATTGCAACAAACTTCCAAACACTCCTTTTGTTTACCCAAAAAAAAAGCTTTCTCCAAATTCCCAAGTAGGTTTCATTAATGCCCTTCTCTATATGCTCACAGTACCTTGGTCTGTATCCTTCTAATACCCGCTATTCTAAGTTGATATGCCTGTCTCCCCCCACAGATAATCATTCTCCTCAGGTAAACAACCATGCCTTTCATGGCTAGAACCCCAAATTCACAGCAGTGGGCACCACAGATGTTCACATGGTCTGAAATAATGGGGGCAAGCCTGCTGCCCTTGCCTAGAGTGACCCAGAGATCAGTGGTTATGGTTCCAAAATGAGGAGATGATCCTTAGGATGCTTGAGCCCTGATGACAAATGGCATCGATCATGACTCTACAGCCCTCATAATAATCACATAAACCTCCTTTCAGACTCTGAAAACTAAAATCCTTCCATTTTTAAAAAATAACATAGCTCAGAGTGGTAATGTAATTTCCTAAGTGGATAATTTTACAAGCTACACCATGAGCCCTGAACTTTCCTCTCTTTCTTCTTCAACGTGATCCTACCTCTGCTTATACAAGCTTTCAAACAATTGTAATTAAATAACAACATCAAATGCAGAGCCTTATGGAAAGTGAACACATTAAACAAATATTCTTAAAAGCCAGTGCAACCAGGCTCCTGAAAAAATGATGGCACTGAGGGTGAATGCGATGAGTGTCCGGGAGAGGAAGGAATGGGGATGACTACACTGTTTTCTGACACTAAACTTTCAAATGCTTACAGCTTGACAGGTTAGTGACGCACAGCCTCAGAGAGCTGCACAGCAAGCAGCAAAGAAAAACCAGACCCTAAGAGCACAGAGTCATCTGCTCCATGAGCAAAATGATGCTAGTTATAAGAGTCCTGGGTACTTGGCCTATGGTTCCAGGTTTCCAGAACGTTCTTTCTTCCTCTCAGGACGGTCATCATGCAGGTTTAGCAGGTGCCATGTTTTAGAGATCAGTATGTAGGGGTGTAAAAGACGAGCCACATAGACCGAAGAGAATCACACCTACCACGGAGGCAACACCTTGCTGACACACAGCAAGTGCCCTCTCCACCACTATGGGGCTTTGCAAAAGTTCCTAAAATACCAAATAACACATCATTTTAGCCTTGAGGGCCTCGTGTTTTCTGTCATAACTGCTCAGCTCCACCATTGCGGAAGGAATGTAATCAGGATGTTGCACAAATGCAGAGGTACGGCTGATTCCAGTGTTTACAGATAAAGATGAAATTCCCACTTCATTTCGGCATGCCACACAGCATCGCTCTCTTCCCATTTCCTCAACCCTTTAAAGACCTAAGAGCCAGTCCTATCCCAAGCCAGGAGTTAGGCCGTGGTTAACAGTCCCCCTGCTCTGTTCTATATAAATGCTCTTGTTTGACCTCCTGTGGTTTTTTTTTTTTTTACAGCCAAAACGTCAGCAAAATGGCCCATTCCTGGAAGAGTCTCAGCATTTGACCATTTAGATGGTAAACCTAACTTTCATCTCACAAAGCAGAAAGCTATATAAAGCAAAGTGCATCTTTCAAGACTTCTTTTCTTTCTCATCATTTTCTATGGAAGTTTTGAGGCCTGAGCACCATTTCGTTTGTTGTTTGTTTGTTTCTTCATGAGTTGGGAATTTTATTTATTATTATTATTAATTAGATTTTTCCATTTATTTTACATAACAACCACAGTTTCCCCTCCTTCCTCTCCTACGACCCCCTACCCCTACATCTCCCATCTACCTTCCTCCCCACTCACTCCTCCTCTGTCTTGTCCATTCAGAAAGGGGCAGGGCACCTCCCATGGATGTGAACGAAGAAGAGCACATCAAGTTGAGGCAGGACCAAGCTCCTCTCGCTGCATCAAGGTTGGGCTAGGTAATCCAGTTTGGGGGCAGACAGGTTATCAAAAACCAGCTCAGTGTGCTAGGGACAGGTCATGATCTCACTGCCAGGAGCCTCACAGTCAGACCAAGCTACACAACTGTCACACACATGCAGAGGGCCTAGACTGGCCCCAGGCAGGCTCCCTAAGTCCAGAGTCCATGATCTCTCATGAGTTCAGGACAGCTGTCTACATGGGTTCCCCTGTCATGACCTTGACCCTCCGGTTCACGCAATCTCTCCTCTCTCTCTTCAATAGGACTTGCGGAGCTCAGTCCATTGCTTGGCTGTGGATCTCTACATCTGCTGAACACCATTCTGAATGGTCTCTAATGAGCCTGGCAATATAAGCCAAGGCTGTAATAAATGCCCACGAAAGCCATGGAGTGTATAGACAGAGTTAGAGGGACCAAAGACGCGTCACCGCTCATGAGCCATCTGTTCTATTGAGTTGAGCAGCTGTCCTAACAATGACTTTCAAACCTACCATATTGAATGCCTCTGGTCTCCTACCAGAGACAGAGAGACAGGCGAAACATTGGGATCCGAATTCATCATCTATCTGTGCACCTATAATAGGATTTCTTTTATGCCTAGCTGTTAACTATAGCTTTCTTTCTCATGAAACTTTGGTGTGACTCTCTTTCATGAACACTGGAACTTACATAATTAATATTTTCCATGTTGCTATGGCACTAGGAAACTAAAGCCAAGTTCCTATCCCAGAAACTATGTATATATCTTTTGGTTATATTGATACTTTCCATGGTCAGAGTTTTTATCTTTTCCAACTATATTAGTGAATTCTTGCAAGTATTTTTTAGAACAAAAAAGTGAGATATCAGTTAATTAACAAGTTAATCTTAGTGTAGCCTGGTCTTCTCATTGAAACACACACAAAAACAAGCATGTTAGTAACACATACAAAAAAACATGTTAGCAACATGGTCACATCAAGATGAACCAAATAAGGCCTTTCTCTCAAATACCCCTTCTCCGGGAGTCCACATCTCCATATGTTTCTGGTCTTCATCTGGCTGTTTGCATCTAGTCACCATGGAGCTTTGTGTTTACACAAACAATAAGCAAGGGAAGAATTTCTGCCCATTTCCTGACAGAAAATTCAGGCCAAGTGCTTGGGAGTCCAACTCTGTACACCAGAGATGGTGAGGCAAGATATGTCCAAGCCGTCGAGTCTGCATTTTGAAAGTGGAAGACTTATTTTTCCTAAATGCCCAGAAGAGTGAAATAAGCTAACAGTATCAGGTGATTTTTCTTATCCATCTAGCAGCTGGTATTAATTGGCCATATAATCTTAGAATAGAAAAATGAAGCAACTAGATTATGTATCACATTTTGACTCACCTTTGTATACACAAGAAATAGATCTTTTCAATGGCCTTTTAGCTTTTAGGTGTGTGTGTGTGTGTGTATGCATGCACATGTGCACATGTGTGCTGTACACATGAGTTTATATGGTGCATACCTGTGTGTGCCCCCCTTCATGGATAAACATGCAGAGACCAGAGGAAGACATTGGGGTGTCTTTTTCTATTGCTTTTGACTTATTCCCTTGAGACAAGGTCTCTCCCTAACCCAAAAGCTTTCCCTTTTGGCTAGGCATGCTGGCCAGCAAGTTCCAAAGATCTGCCTATCTCTGCTCCCCAAAATGCATGCTTGTACAGTAGGTGCTGATCCACCCCACTATCTCCTCAACCCAGGAAACAGATTTTTAGACATCAGAGGAACATGTGGAGGATGGAGGGCCCTACAGGAGGGTTGTGACGTCAGAGGAACATGTGGAGGAAGGAAGGCCCTACGGGGGGTTGTGACGTCAGAGGAACATGTGGAGGAAGGAAGGCCCTACAGGAGGGTTGTGACGTCAGAGGAACATGTGGAGGAAGGAAAGCCCTACAGGAGGGTTGTGACGTCAGAGGAACATGTGGAGGAAGGAAGGCCCTANGAAGGAAGGCCCTACAGGAGGGTTGTGACGTCAGAGGAACATGTGGAGGAAGGAGGGCCCTACAGGAGGGTTGTGACGTCAGAGGAACATGTGGAGGAAGGAAGGCCCTACAGGGGATTGTGACGTCAGAGGAACATGTGGAGGAAGGAGGGCTCTACAGGAGGGTGTGTGAAGCTGCTGGATCTCACTCTACAGGTACACAGGAAAGTTTTAACTTTGGCAGCACTTTTCAGAACCTAAGACAAATCAGAAAACAAGCTACAAGCTATCCTGCAATATCTTCCCAAATAAAACATATCTACATATCAACAGGGTGTTTATTATACAGTCATTTCTATCTGTAAAAATAAAATTTAAAAATCCATTTTATAATATACAATTACTTTGTTTTTCCCTAGCTCACAACGGCAGGCGTGAGAAGTGCATGGAGGCACTGAACAGAATGGGAAGAGCCAGCACAGAACCAGCTAGGTAACTTTGGGCAAACTGTTAATTGCTCATGAACTGTTAGTTACTGTATAAAAGGTGGATTCTATGCTATACTTCTCAAGGTTGCGGAGAAAACAAACAACCAAAACAAACCAACCAAACAAAAACCAGGGGAAGGGGACAGTGCTTGGAATGGGGCAAAATAAAAGTGAGAAGATGGTTGGAGAGATGGCTCAGCAGCTAAGAGCACTGGCTGCTCTTCCAGAGGACCTAGGTCAATTCCCAGCACCCACATGGTGACTCACAACAGTCTCTAACTTCAGGCCCAGGTACCAGGCATTCATGTGGTGCATGTACATACAAATATATGCAAACAAAACACCCACAACACATAAAAGTAACTTACAAACTAATTAATCAACAGGAGAAGGACAGGATGCCAGATTCCAGGATTCCAAGTCTCCTATCTCTCACTCAGGCATGCCTATGAGCAAGGACCTCCTAGTCCTCGGGGTCAGTGTCCTAGGAAACACAGCCACCCCCTGATCTACCACTTGGGATTACTGTGAAGAAGAAACAACAGACACAAGATGCTTAGCACAGAATCAGCATGTGACATAGAGCTAACTGTCATTAACAATGTCTGACACATAAGGAAGCGTTCAGCTGATGGTCGCCAGCGCTACTCCAGTGAGAAGGACTAGAGTCCTAAGCCTCACAGGTATAATGTTCTTCGGCATCATTCAGTATTCTTTCCTTTCACAAACAGGAAAATTCATGCCCTTCTGCTCTGGAGGCAGAGCCCAGTCTGTAACACAGGGCTTTGGGCTTCAAGTTCTCCATTATTAACTAGAAACCACACTGCATTCCTGGTCCTTCTGCCTCCAGCAATGGTGGGGTCATTATGGAAACTGGTTCCCCATGCTCATAAAGGGAAAACTGGGAAAAGATTTAAGCATTGGGCTAGGTAGGGGCTGCCACTGGTGACGAGGCACAACTCAACTTTGTTCTTCATCCATAGTATGTGGATCTGGAAGGCATCAATATTTAATTTTTTGTGAAACTGGCCAAAGGCCTATAAATTAAAAATATAACTATAGGAAATCAGAATGACTTTGGGGAATTAAAGACTGATAAATTGTACTTTGGGATAGAGCCAGGTCATGGAGTCATTAATCAAACAAAAGACCCTGATTTTTCTTTTTAATATGAGAAAATTTACTAGGGTCTTTAGAGGTTTTTCCAGCAATGACAAGGAAGTTCTCAAACAGGATTCTCATGAACAGGACTTTCTAAAAAATGAGAACTGTGATCATTGCTATAATATTTTCAAGTGAAATATTATTCCAAGTGTTTAGTTCAGCATATACTTCAAATGCAAAATAGAAACCAAAAAAATCAGCAAGTGGCTGATCACAGAGATGGGACAGTTCAGGTTCTAAGCATCGTGAGAGTTTATGGCCTCTAGCACAAACCTTAAATAGCCATCAATAGGAGAAATGTCATGGTCTTACAAGTGGCCGAAGTCACAGCAACCATTCATTAAAAGTTCATTAGGTCTAGACAACACATTGAGTTGACCTATGTGTCCTTTTTCTTTACAAATGAACTGATTAAAAGCTGTGGTGGTTTGAAAGAAAATGGCCTTTAAAGGGAGTGGCACTATTAGAAGGTGTGGGCTTGTTGAAGGAATTGTGTCACTGTGGGGGTGGACTTTAAGGTCTCTTTTGCATTCGCTTCGCTCAGTGTGACAGTCAGTAGACTTCCTGATACCTGAGATGTAGCACTCTCAGCTCCAGCACCACATCTACCTACACGGTGCCATGCTCCCAATCCTGATGATAATGGACTGAACCTCTGAAACTGTAAGCCAGCCAGCCCAAATAAATGTTTTCTATATAAGAGTTGCCAAGGTCATGATGTTTCTTCCCAGCAATAAAAACCCAAACTGAGACAGATGCAATTATGGCGCCCTTTCACAGATATGGAAGCAGAAGTTCAGGGAAGATGTGTGAGAGAGAGAGACACTAAGACCTGCACGAGAGTAGTGACTGTCACCAACTGCTTGGGAAGACATCCCATGTGCCAGGAAGAATCTGGTTACTTTGTTCATGTAGCTCAATTAAGCCTGGCCACAGCCTCATGAAGTTGGTGTCAAAGTTCCTCCTCACTTTACTGGAGAAGACTGAAACATACTGACCTAAGACCCCTAACAGAAGTTGCTCAGCAGGATGTTGAGGCTCCATAATTTACCCCTCAGCCAGTAACAAGCCCAGGAAGACAAGTGTTACATGATCTCAGTTGTATGTGGGGGCTGAAAAAGTCAAACTCACAAAGTACAGAGTAGCCTGGCAGTGAGCACAGACTATTGAGAAGGACGGGACATGATCAGGGTGGTAATGGTCAGAGGGTGCGAGGTTTCATTTAGACCGGAGGAGCAAGTGAGCTTGCATGGCAGGATGATGGCTATGAGGTATCGCCATTCATGCTTCAAGTTGGCTGAGTCGGTTTCAAATGTTCCCACCTCAAAATGGCAAGCATGTGAGGTGATGAACAGATTAATTTGCCTGGCAGTCATCCTTCATCATAACATCTTGCCATACCCCACAAATAGCTACAATTATTTGTTACTTAAAACAAATTTGAAAAAGAACAGCATGAAACAGCAAGTGTAAAGAAAGTCCCCATTTGCAAAGCTTTGACATTCTAGTAGTGAAGACCCAAGCTAACAGGGAGATCTTGGGGGTGTGAGTGGGGAAGGGGCTGCCTTGACAGTAGCTGAGGAACAAAACATAATGCAAAGCTAGAAGTAACTGGAGATGACGTCAGAGGGTGGTATTTGCTGTGTTATGCTACAGCTTACTCCAATATAGGGCTGTGACTTATCACAGCAGAGGCAATATGCTCACTACCTGGCCAAGAGCAGGCTAAGTGGAACAGTAAATCAGGCAAGAACAGGGAGGTACAGGTGCCTCAAAGGCTTGGGAGCAGGGAAGGAATGAAGGGGTTAAAGAGAAGAAGAAAGTGGAGATAAAAAAGCAGAGCTACATCAATTCCATTCCACAGGTAGACGAGTGTAACACAATATAAGCAGGCGCATGGGGATTGTTCTCATTAAAAAAACATAGCTCCTGGGACTGAGACAGCTCAGTCATATGCTACATGATGCACAAGCATGAGGGCAAGTGTTCCATCCCGTGGAACATACATTGAAAAGAGATGGGTACTATAGCATTACCTATAATCCCAGTGCTGGGGATTCAGAGACAGCAGGTGCCCTGAGCCCGTGAGCAAGCAAACCTAGCTGATTTAGCAAGCTCTAGATTCAGTGAGAGATCCTGACTCAAAAGCAAAAACAAAAAAGCTATAGAGAATGACCAATACACACACTCATTGTTAACCTGTGCCCTCTACACACATGCACATGTGTTCATGCCAGTGTGAACACGCACATGAAAAAAATTAATTTGTGAAGATGTGTTTCTACAGTCTTTATTTGCAAATATTTGCTGAAGGCAGTCTTTACTTGCAAACATTAAGCAAATGTTCATTAGAAGTCTGTGACAGTGTCTGGACTGTCTTGATGGATAAGCAGGAAAGCCAGATAGGAACAATAAGTAATTTTGTTCCTTGTTAATATTTCATGTTTGCAAACTGAACCAAATGAACCATGGTTGAAAACATATAAAACATCAAATAAGCATAAAGTGCAATGAAAATACTTTACTGGATATATTATTTTTTCCTCCAACTGTTTAAAAGCACAAGCTCCGTTTACCTAACTTAGGGAAGTCAAGCCTGCGCCTTACACTCTAGGGAATCCTTGTCTGACCACGCATGAGAGACTATCTACCACTCATTGGTTTAGTGACTTAATGGCCATGAAACAGAATGATGGAGAACTCAACAACTACAAGTCAAGATGGAACTGTTTCTTCTCAAGATTGTATGTAAGCAAGTAACCAGTGGTCCAGGTCAAGACTGAGATTATAGCCAGATACAGTGGTAGCTACACCATCACTCTTGCTATGGCCTTCTCCCAGAGTTCTGTTTTCCATCCCCGATGACAACTGTCCATCACTTTCCACAGCTACTCTCTTCTCATGCTAACAAAACAAAGCAAAAACCCCCACTCAACTTCTTTCTTACATAATGTGTTCCCTGCCACCCCCAGGAGATCCAGAACCCAAAGGGCCTTGGTGCTTTTATCAATGCCACTCAATGTCAAAGACAGGAAATAAAAATATTTTTCTTTTCCGACTCAAATACAATACCCCTTTGTGAAGCTGCTTTAAAAAAAACTAGAAACAAAAAAAATTGAGAAATATTTCAGGTGAGAGATATTCATCAAAATATTTCATTTTGTTAAAAATATCTCCAAGCTTTTCTTAGCATTCCAGCTCACACAGCACTGAACTTCAGCATGATTAATCTGTTTCACCCTCGTAGTGGAAAGATCTCTGAGGTCATCACAAAGGAGAGAGCAAGGAGCTGTCCCGTGGGACAGAAGTTCCTGCAGGCAGGAGTCAAGTTAGAGGGTGGTTTTCAGAATGGAAACAAGACAGAAGGGCAAGGGAAGAGAGATAATGCAAATTACTGCATCCTCATTACCAGGCAACTGGAGTTTGGATCAAGGACCCAGGGGGTAACTTAGGCAAGCTGGAGAGTCCCTGAAGGATAAACCTATGACAGCAAAGTGTGCGTGTTCTCATCAGTTGCCCGGCACAGATAAATGAGGCCCTTCCTTTGGGAAGCTTAACTGGATTGATGACAGTGGACCTAGCAACTGGAGGTGAAAGGAGACAGCAGGAGTGTGGCATCTAGGGTGGGCTCAGACATTACAGTTCCAGTGAAGGAAAGACTCACACGTAGAGATATGCATGACGGAAACAGGGCTTTGGGGAACGGGGTGAACTTGGTAATGGAAAGCTAGGGACCTGCAGGGCATCAGAGGCTCAACCTGGCCTTCTTTCTTAATGGCTTCTCCATGCAACACCAGTCCCCTGGGCTCAACTCCTCCCCTCAACAGGAGAAAAGTAGATGACAGCCAAGTCTGCTTCAAGTCCTGCCAAGAAAAACTTTGCAGGGTTAAGAACATTCATACAAAAGCTTTAAATATCATGCTACTGTGGTTTCTTTTTTTCATAAGTTTCCATGGCACATATATGCACAGGGAAAGATTGCTTTTATTCAAAGGGCTCAAGAATGTTCACAGTCTATCAAGGAGCTGCTACGTCCTTCAGCTCTTTCATCAGCTGTATCTGTTCTCCAAAGGGCTGGAGATTTATTTCAGGGCAGTTGATCTTTGAGTTGGTCCATTAGAACTCAAAGCATAGCATGTAAAGCCTCCAGCATAATCTCAGGACTGTGGCTGAGCAGGTTTGGGGGACATGGGTGGGCAATTGGGAAAACGACACTAGTTCACTGTGTTACTTGAACAGGAAAGTTCCCACAGGAGACAAGGATGAATTCCAGGCAGGAAAAGAAACGTGAGTATCTGAAGAAAGATGATTTCCACAATGGCGAGTTTGTTGACATGCCCGGCAAATCTGTCATCCATACATGCAAAAGAAGGGGAGGGGACGACTAACCAGGACTTGTGAAAGATCAAAGTTATAAAATTAATCTCAAAATTGTGCACACTACACACTTTCTAGTAAGGTACAGACAGATATCTTTGTATCGTCGTCATCGTCATGGTCATCGTCACCATCATCATCATCATCATCACAGCCTGACAGCCAAGATACCAGGATCCCAAATGGCAGCACTGCTCTAGGCTAAGGGGCCTAGTAGAGGATCTAAGATCTGGATGGGAGAATTAAGATGGTGACAACATCCCTTTACGTGTTGTTCAATCAACCATGTACATAAAGAAGATGCAACGACCATGAAGGTACATATCACTGTGCTATACTGCGCATGTGCCTTCATCCTAGTGCTCAGGAAAAAGCAAAAGTTCCATTCTGAAGCATTTATCTAATTATTCTTTATCAATAACAACTCAGGAGTCAGATATTGTGGTAAGAACCTGAATGATCAGAGAAGCAGCAGAGAAGCAACCAGTGACCTCCCCCCTCTCTCTCCTTTTTTGATCTAAAAAGAGCTGAGAATCTTCCTAAGCCCCTCCTTACTACTTCCTATGTCTCTCTATCGGTCCTTGGTCCCCCAAAACCTCTACGGCTAATCATGGTCAGCTAGTAGCTAGCCCCACCATTGGAATCAAATTTTATTGTCAATCTTGAGAGTGTCAGAGTGTGATCAAAATATCCCTCAACTTATCACTCAATCCAGGCCGAGTAAAACAGAACTGGACTTTAGCTGCCATGTGTATTGAACCTGCTGGTTTCATGAAAAACCCAACTTTCTAGATACAAAACACCTTCTCTACAGGAGCACAAAGAAGACCTGAATACATTCAAACCTAATTCAACCTTTCCCTGCAGAATCACCATGGTGGCTGGGACCCTGGACTCATATCCTGAAAACTCGGGGTGGGGGTTAGGGGTGTCTTCAGCCCCTCACTGCTGCTCAGTACAGTGGGACTCGGGTCTACATGTTCTCCATACCATTCCACTCCCACTTTGGTCAAACCAACTAACTGTTCCTTTGCCTGAGCTTCTCTGCAAAATTTCTCCCAACAAGGTTCTACCATTTGAGGGTAACAACAGATTCTGTATGCTTGGCAGCAATGCCATTGCCTGCTATGTGAGCAAGGAGGAGCTGTGGAAAAGTAACCCAGAGGCAGCAGCTCACGGGGTGCAGTGGGTAAGCTTTGTCAATAGGAACATGGTTCCTCCGGCCACCCAGGAACAGCTGGATGTTCCCTCCTGAAACCCCCATCTGGGCATCATGCACTGGAGCAAACAGGCCACTGGAAATGCAATGGAGGAAATGATGTGAATCTGGGGCTGATGGACACACACTGGAAGATGAGGACCTTTTTGGTGGTAATAAGCGACGCTTACTGATTCCAAACTTGTCTGCATCCTGCCGTGGCTCTATAAACAAGTCTTAGAGTCTTCTTTTTGCTAGACCTTTCCAATATCAAATGTTGGTTCCTCGCATACATTAACCAGCCCCAGTTATGGGTGTCATGGAGGTGAGGCTGTGTGAAAAGATGGCCCAGTTTGACACTAAGAAGGATAGCCCAAGGAAAGAAAAGAGTTCATGGGAAGAGAAAAACCCCCGGCTAAGTGGAAAGAAGATAAAAGGCAGCTGCCACAGCTCCTNAAGGGGAGCTGGACCAATGTGAGCAGGAACTGGCTGCTGAGCCCAAGGCCAAGGGCCTCTTCATTCACCTGCCAAGAGTATCTTTTTGTTGGATGAGTTTAAGCAGAAGTGCTCCAATAAGGCCATCCTCTCTGCAGCTATGTGATATTTTGGGGAGCACTTTGATAAGGATGGCTGGTCCCTGTGGTATGCTGAGTCTGCTTCCATTGAGTTTGCTTTCATGAGTTTGTCCAGTCTGTCATGAGTTGTAACCTCATCATAGGAATGTCCCAGAGATTGGACAAACTGGGGAAGAATGCCTTTGCTCTTGCTACCATCTTTGGAATCAACAACAACAGATCCGTTTCTGGTGTTTGGGTCTTCTGAAGCCAAGAGGATGCCTCTCCACTGAGTTCAGACTGGCAGGTAGACTTGGAATCATATACATGGTAGGAAATGGATACTAACAGCCAAGAGATCCGGACCCTGGTTTGAGAGCACTTTTCCTGGGACAAAGAAAACAAACACATAATTCATGTATTTTATATCCTTGTATTTAAATGCACAATTACAGACCAACATGTTTCTTTTAAAAGATGGCATGTGCATGTTTATAGTCAAAACTAAATACCATTAAACATTCTGAGCCCTGAGGTTGACCAGCTGTCCTGGAACACTCACTAGAGAAGAAAGTGCTGGATCCACGGAAAGAATTGGCATCCAAATCTCTTAGGCAAAGATCCGTATGTTACCTTCTCCTTCACACATCTGATGCAATTAAGCTTTCTTCAGATCAAGATATTACTCACCCAAAAAGCACACACTGATGATAACAGAGGTTCGTTATTTCTTGACAGTCAATGGATCCCTTGGCCAATATACGTGGTAATTGGTAATAGGTAATTCTTCAGGACTATTACAAGAAGTAGTCCATAATTTCTTCAGCTCTGGTTTTCACTGTGTGACAGTTCCTTTATAGAAGCACTGCCCAGGAAGGTTTTCTTTCTTACTGTTAATCCTTACACTGTTGTGAGACTCTCCTCCCACTAAGGAAACGCACAGAGCGGTATCCCTCACAGTGAGACAAAATGTGAGCCCTATGATGGAGTGATGTCTGCAAAATGATGAGGTGGGAAAAGGCCTGTGTATATTTTTTAAGAGAATAGAAGAATTTATTTAAAGGGAATAGAACTGGGTCAGTGTCAGAAAACAGCAGGGGTATTTAAGGGAGAAATGAGGAAAACAGTCAGCCAGCTTTCCCGTCCTCCCCTTTCCTCCCTCCTTCCCACATCCCTTCCTTTCTCTCTCCTCTCTTTACCTTTTCTCACTTTTCCTTCCTTACCAGTCTTCTCATATTACTTTTCCCCTAGGTCGTTTTTCTTTCTGAAAGTCACTACTAAATAAGCAGGTGGGTAGATAAGTAGACAGGTGGGGGGGGTAGGTAGAAATCTGTAAACGTGTTAAAGACTTAACTGTCTTGACTGAATAATTTGGGCACAGAAGCCTCCTACCATCAGTACCATCTATGTAGACAAAAAATGTCCAAGAATATCCTAAGTTTTCCCATATTTCTAAGTGAAACTGTAGAAGCAGCAGGGTGGGTAAAAATCAACACATTGGAAACTTCTAGGCTGGTTACGCTTTCTGGGAGCATAAATTTGAAACCAAACAAGGAAGATAAAATGAGGCTCTATCAAAAATGATTCCAGCAGAATCAGGGCTGGAGTGACGATCCCAGGACAGATAGAGAGGATAAAGTGATCCAACCAGAGCTGTGCTCTGGCCCAGAGAAGCCAAGAAGAAGCCAGGGAAGGCAGAGCAATCCCAGGCCACTGCTCACCCCACAAGCATGGCTGAGGTCAGGGTCTCAGAGGTCAGCGCTGGGTTCAGCCCTTGGAGAGGCAGGGACACCACAGCAACTTTTCAAGATGTCCTCTTCATGGTATTTGTGGGGACAGCCAACAACAGCCAGGGGGCTGTTTACCAACAGCATTCTCCAGCACCTCCCTCAAACATGACTGGAGAAATTCCTGCCAAAACTTACATGGGAACCAGAGAGATGAGGCTGAGCATAGCCATGTAAAACACACCCCAGTCATGTCGTAACCTCCAGCTCCTTGCAGATGGCTGCTGGGGGAAGAAATGACTGCTTACAGACAGCAGAGCTCAGGGATCCACCCAGCTTCCAGACAGAAACCAGAGGGAAAATTAACCACCACACTCTGAAATTTGGAGCATCTAAGAATAAAGCATTCACAAAGGAGAGGGAACAGGGTCAAGGGCAAGTACAACTCATTGTTGAAGGTGTTCAGTGTCAAAAAGGACACGCCATATTAAAGTAGACGTTCAACAGACTGGAGAAGCCAGATAGAAATTAGTACATTTCACATACCCAAGAGATAGGAGGCTCTGGTCTCTGGAAGGAACCAAATACAAGCTCAGTTGCCAAGGTAGTACCAGAAGCCATGGAGTCTGGCCTTCATTAAGCCATCTACTTAAAGCTGGGCCTTAGGAGTCTTGGGGCTCCTGGAACCAATTACCTAGGGCTCATCCTTATCTCTCCTTTATACCCATTTTCAGAGCACTGTGGTATGCCACCCTACGCATAGACACCTTATAGCTGCCTAGGAACGAGCACAGAAACACCATCCTTCTAGATCTACAAGACATCCCTTTCTAAAGCATTGGAAAAGGGACACGGTTTCTTAGTCTGATTAGTCGGTGGCACCCTACAGTCTGCTACACCCTGAAGAGTTTAGACGGTCGTATCCACTGGGCTAAGACCTGAGGTGGCTGTTCTAACACTGACCACCTGACATCTGGTTTAGGACCTGGATGCAGTAGAAATGCAGTCAGTGTTCAGGAATGCTCAGAACAC
>LOEQ01001246.1:355200-381388 GCA_001685075.1 Bramus lutescens
CTTTATTAACCAATGAAAGTAACACATAGACAGATGACCCTCCTGCATCAGAAATTGATATAATTTTATGCATAAAAAATGAAAGCATGGTATCATCCCATATCTTCAAGGCTAAATATTTCCATATTATAAAACCAGTAACACAAAAAATGGAGATAAAAGGACTGCTTAGAAGGTGCTATTGCCAAATGCTTATCCAAGGACTCTTTGTCGAGTTTGTGGCTTGTGGTATTCTAGGCATACAAGTGCTATAGATGAGAGAGTGGAGCAGCATGGGGAGGAAAAAAACAAGTAAACAAACAGAAAGGAATCTTGAGATAATCATAAACACTAGAAGACCAGCCTGGTGACCAGTCATGTGACCAATATTTCAACTGATGGTCAGAAGGCTAAACTCTTGGGAGGTAACATTGAAGAACAAACAATTGAATACTACAAAGTTACTGACAGAGATGCAGACAACAGCTCCAAACAGATGGAGAGGCTAACAGAGAGGCCTGAATGAAAGAGTAGGCTTGGTATATTCAGGGATCCTCAGATGTTCAATACGGCGGAGCATGATGAGCAGGAGGAAGCAGTTCGCTACCCAAAGACTCGAGTGTAAGATATCCACGTGAGGTGTCAAGATCTTTTCTTCTAAATTCAACAGGAAGCACTTTAAAATCGAGACTGAAGTAACTTTATATTTGTAAAACACCATTCGTGAATAAGTGTAAAGATAACTTTACAACTATATATATAATATATATGTAAAATATTTATTATATATAGTGATGTGTATTATGGGAATCAGAAAAAATAATAAATCATACAGATAACTTATGACACTCAGAGTGAAGATCAGGGAATGACAATGGCCTTGGGAGTCAGGAGTCTTAAGTTCTAGCAGGCAGATCCCATACTTACCAACTGTAAGTAACTGGGAAGGTACTCAGCAAGGGTTAGTTTCCCCCTTAATAAAACAGGGGTGAAAGAGCCCTCGCCTCCATGGGATTGTGCTGAGCTTCCAGATAATGCTCACCGTGAGGCTGTGATAATGCAAATTGTCTGCTTCTTTATTTAGTAGCTGAGCATGTCCCGCTGTAGCAGGTGAGTCCAAGTTGTTTAATTTCCATTTCTTATTAGCCAGCTGTCCAAGCCTAAAATGACAAGTTTCTCTCATTGGCCACCTTTGGATAAAGATCTCAGAGAAACAAGTCATACTGACCGATAACTACCTGCTGCCTTGCAGTGTGTGACTGGTGAAAACCCATGAGTCAGAAAACTACTATCTTAGACAAATTTCAATTGTGAAAATAATTAACATCACTGAAGGTAAGTAAAAAGAAAGGTGACTCTTCAGATACACCTTAAACGGTGCACCCTAAGCTCACATTCTAAACTCAGCACACTGTGCTAGATAGTTTTACGTCAGCTTGACACAAGCTAAAGCATTATGGGAGGAGGGAGCCTCTATTGAGAGAAATGTCGTCATGGGATCAGACTGTAAGCAAGTCTGCAGGGCGTTTTCTTAACTAGTGACTAATAAGGGAGAACCCAACCCATTGTGGGCGATGCCATCCCTGGTAGTCCTGTATGCTATAAAAAAGCAGGCTGAGCAAGGCAAGAGGAGGAAGCCAATATGCAGGAGCACCCTCCATGGCCTCTGCATCAGCTACTACCTCCAGGTACCTGCCCTGACTGCCTTTGATGATGAACTGTGATATGTAAATAAAGTGAAATAAACCTTTTCCTCCCCAAATTTCTTTTGGTCATGGTATTTCATCACAGCAATAGAAACCCAAAAGAAGACATACATTGTGACCCATATCTCAAAAAGGTCATTCCACTGCTTCTTCACAGACTCAACAAGTGTCTGTGGATCACACATGATGTTGGCTCTGAAGCCAGGAGTGGAACCCAAAGGAAACCAGGGAAGACCAGGTCTCTACGTCGAAGTGCATGCTCACTTGTGGATTTAAGAGCCACAGGAATTAAAGGACTGTGCACATGTATGGTTTGCTGTCACACCACCTATGCACGGCCACCATGTGTTAAAAACACATGCAGCATGTAATCTAGTAAACACAACTCTTAAAGAGTAATGCACTATTGGATTCCTTAAAAAAAAGCATTGAGCCAGGAATGACACCAATGTTCCAACTCAACCACAGACTGCATTTAACAACATTCTGGCTCTCCATATGCAGTATGTGGTGGCCTCTCAGACATTTCTTAAGCATTGCTTTGTATTTATAAATAAATATTTATATCTACAACAATAACAACAAAAACCAAATGAACCAAAGCCTGTCTCTAATCTTTGGACTTGAAGGAAGAACTTCTGTTGTTTCTCAGAGGTTATACAAGAGCTCTGGAAAGGGGCACAGAACCATGCAATTACAAAGATTCTGTCCAGACATGGTGAACTAGCCCAGCAGACAGACTGCTACCGGACTGTAGCAGGAATGCGGACAGTCAGGTGTAAAGGAGGAAGCATTTCGGGTATACCAAACTTACTCTACACATCATTCGCTTCAGACATCCGGGCTCTATAATTATCCTAGAATTTGGGAGAGAGCAGCTATGAACCTCAAACACCAGGATGGGAAGTTCATGCTTCATCTCACGGGAAATTGCTTTGTCCTTTACAATACATTACATCATCGTCTCATTAGCTCGGTTTGCACAGCTGCAATTGGGAACAGTGATGACAAAATGACCCATTTTTGTGTCCCTTTTCATTTGGCTCAAGAGTGTTCCTCTACATGGTTTCCTGGATTTGACTGGGAGCCCTGAATGAAGGTACGGGCGTTTTCATTTAATCAAACATGGCATCTAGTTTCAAACCTAAGCACGTGATCAATGCAGTCAGTATTGACCATAAACCCGTTACAGATGTCATTTAAAGTTTTCTTCTTAGAGTTATCTTGGCAGAGCCAGGAACATTAACAAACTCTTAAGGTTGGGGGGGGGGTGGAATCACTAAAAGAAAAGGGAAAGCAAAACCTGAACCAAGGAGGACTCCATGCAAGTAAAACACTGTTGGAATACAAATTGTCATCACTACCATCTACCAAATGTTTGGAGGGTGCTGTCTTTTGTCCAGAATGGGTAACAGGTAGGCCACACTTACACCATGTGCCTTGAGCACACCAAGAACATTACAGAAGCTTCCAGCGAAAGTCTCTATTGACTTGAAACCAGGAGGCTAATCCTGGGCCCATGAAGCTGAGCTGACCAACGCTGCTATTCTGACAGAACTCTGTGTTAGAGTCTGTCCACCGACCCTCCACTTGTCTTCCTTCTTTCCCAGACAGACTAAGCTACATTCTCCTGCCTCCTTTCCCATTTACTGTAGGAATGTAACAGACTTTTGGCCAATGGAGTTTGGGTAGGAGTAATATGGCCCACCTGAACCTAGTCCTAAAACACTCACAAGCAACTCTTTATTCTCTTTCCACGCTCTGCACGAGTTCTAGCTGACTTCACCTCTAGCCTTCCCTAATGCCAAAGTCAAGATGAACAAATGCCATCACTTTTCTGTCATCTTAAACCACTGTGATGTAGTGTTTGTTATATGCCAACTCCACATTGACTCTTACTAGGAGGATTCTTCCGGTGAAAAGAAAACCTATATGGCAAATCTCACCTAAGGGAACCTTGTCCTCAAACATGAAACCAAGCTCCTGGTCACATACATCCCTGAATCTTTATGTCACACGATCTACAATCACTGAGAGGAGTGGAAAGCATCCATCTGCAGCTCTGAGGGTCCTCAGATTTCATTTTCAAGCTCTCTTGCCAAGCATTCTTGTTGCCTGGAAATTATGGACTCAGGGATTAGAAGGGACCAAATCAAATGACCTAGACAAGGAAAGTCACTCATCAAGGTCAAGGCACATGTCTGAGGTCAGAGCTCCCATTGACAGATTCGGGATCAAAAATCCTACTTCTTAAATCCAGACAGGATCCTTTCCTATCATCCTCCATTTAAAAATATTTTATTAATTCTTTGAGAATTTCTTGCAAGTATCGTGATCATGTTAACACAACCCCACTCCATATCCTAACTCTTCTCAGGTCTACCCCTACCTTCCTGCCCCTCCCACCTTTATGTTTTTCTTTAATTTTTTTAAATAACTCACCCACTCCAATTTATGCTGCCCACATATTCATAGGTATGGGACCATCCTCAGGAACATAGTTAACTACTGGGGGCCACACCCTTAAGGTCAACTGACAGCTGAAGCCATGAGCTGCCAACAGCTGCTCAGATAGGGTGAAGCCTCATGAGCCCCTCCCCGCTTCATACTAGAATGTCAGCTGGCCTGGTTTTACACAGGCAATTACAACTGTTGTGAGCTCATGAGTGTGACAGTCCTGTCATGTGCACATATTCTTCGACTCCGGTCCGCCCTGACTTCTGGCTCTTATACTCTTTCGGCCCCTCTCTTCCATGAAGGCCTTGGGCTAAGAGACGGTGATGGGGATGTCTCGTTTACAGCACTTCACATACAATTTTTTTGCACCCCAACAAGTAATCTCCAGCCTAATAAGCCCCTGACGCCCGCACTTCTAAAACCCCAGCTTTAGAACAGATCACCCCCTCTTCCAGATGACGTCCAGGTTTTCTAGTGTCATAGGATACCTGTCCTCTGAGCTACGTTTTTGTCAACTTGACAAAAACTTGAGTCACCGAAGAAGAAACCTCAATGGAGGAGCAGCCTCCACCAGATGGGCCTGTCCACATGTCAGTGGGGGCACTTTCTTGATTAATGATTAATAACCAATGGGGAAGACACAGATCACTGTGGGCAGTACCATCCCCCTGGGCAGGTGAGTTGTATAAAATTGCAAGCTCAGCATGCCACAAGGAGTAAGCCAGTAAGCAGTGTTCCTTCATGGTCTCTGCTCTGATTCCTTCCTCTGGTTTGTTACTTGAGTTCCTGCCTCAGCTTCCCTCAATGATGGACCCCAAGATGTATGTCAAATGAAAGTAAACTTACATCCTGGTTACTTCTGTTGAGTGTTTTTTCACAGCAACAGAAAGGCAAACTAATACGCCCTCCAGCGCCTTCCCCTAGTATTCAAACCCTCAACCCCAAACTGCCTTTCCCACCAAGGCTTCTACTAAAGATCTCTCCTGCTTTTATAAGCTACCAATTTGAGATGGCACACATGGTTAATGAACTGCGAAAATGGCAACACAGGAACAGAATTCAGTGTTGCTAAATAGGTGGGTATAAAGTTACATTGACACAGGCAGTGATACATGTAATCACCATTGTGCTATGTAGTAATTATGTATTAATGACTGCAATTAGTGTTTCTTTCACAAAGCTAAAAAACTTAGTTCTTGCTGTGTTCCCTGTCAGTAGGGTGGAGAGGAACCTTAGATAATGAAAAACGCAGTGACCCAACTCAAAAGGCTTCCGTGTTCAGCCCAAAGTGGGCAAGAAGCTATCTCTATAGGCCCCCCAGCAGGCTCCTTCAATACAAAGTCCTCAGAATCAAAAACCCATAAGATCCTAAGAGTAATAGAACTATAAGTCACAATTAAAGTTATTTAAGTAGTCAACATCCAGGAGCCTCCATTTCTCCCTCTGAAACTAGGGGCAAAAACCACCAGCTAGTAAGAAAGCAAGAAGAGCGTGGAATGAACAGTAAACTTGGCATAGGCCAGGTGTATATATATATAGTACACACCACATAGTGCACACAGCACTATCATTTCCTCCCAGCCAGTTTCCACCCTGCCTCCCACAGCTGGAAGTCTGACGTGTCAATCACTGGCTCCGCTCTCCTCCTAAGCATCCGGCATTAGGCATTAGGCAGAGGGAGATAACAGAGGGAGCAAATGAGCTCATGTGAGTTCTCTACATGGGCGTCATCCTCTGGAGAGGGCAGAAGGCAACAGAAAAGCTGAGGACGGGAGGAAGGAAGGGAGGGTGCCCACATGGGAAGGCAGTAAGGGCTCTAAGGACAAACACATCTAGGTTGAGACTCCATCCTAGGCACTGGTCCTGCTTTCTCTCAAAGGCTAGCTGAGATTTAACTCTTCAAGGCTTCCTAGCTTCACCTCACTTGATGTTCTGAAGAGATGGGGTGGGGAGTCAATTGCTGCAGAGGATCTTGCTTTCTCAAAAGGGGAGATCCTGCTGTAAAGGGACCCGTTAGGACTGTGTGCTTCCTGTTCACGGGAAATCCTGCTGTTAATGGGACCCATTAGAACTGTGTGCTTCCTGTTCCTCCTGCACATCAGCTCCATACGCACCCCCACTAAGCCTGGGCACACTCATGGGCCTGGGTTCTACAGCAGGGCTGCCACAGACTCAGATGGTGTGGGGGCCACAGGCAAACAAGAGTGCACGTCATTCTTCGGGGAGGTAACCCTTGTTTTAAATGATGAACAAAGAAGGGAACTTAAGAAATGGGAAGCACATAGCAGGAATTTGCACTGTGGGTGAACAGAATGAGACAGGTGAAGGGAGCCTGTTTACGGCCCCTGTAGCTGTGGGAGGGGATAGCAATATTACAGTTACACATACTCATGTCAGAGAACAGGAAAAAAGTTATCAAAGTCTCCACCATAGAGTTCATGTCCTCAAATTCAAGTCCCAAATCACAGTTCTTCTATGTAGAAATGACCCGGGCTGCAGTTGCTCACCACATGCTGCTGGAACCTCTTCAACAAGCTGCTCAATCCCTCTCACAAACTGCTCTGATCCTGATCTCACATCCCACTCTGCCCCACCTTGCACATGTGCTGGCCCTGGCCCACCCTTCCTGTGACTAAGTACTTTCATAGACCTGCAGTTTTCTGTCTTTATACAGCCCCACCTACCAAAGTCCTTTACAGTCTAATAAACTTCTACCCATCCTTTACAATACATCTTAAATGCTGCCTCTTCATTGAAGCATTCCCGAGGTAGAGATTGTTGTCCCCCATTACCAGGTTCCAAAACTCTTTGGCTTCCCTACTTATCCCAAATGACAGAAAATCTAATTGATTAGGAAGAGTCTATCCTCTCTGCAATCTTAGCTGGAGTATAGAGGCCAGTCCCTGGCAGGGCCTTAGTGCTTTGCTTGCTGAGTGAATTTATATGAAATTAATAACTATCAAGTCTTTAAAAAGCCTTAAACATCAATTTGGAAACTACAGCAGACTATAAATCCATTCATAACTTTGCAGCTTTGTTGATCATAGCTAAGTCATTCTCTGAGGACCACATTTAAAACTGGGTCCAGGCAACCACACAGCATCAGGGTCATCTGATAGGCTCACACAGGTCATTCTCCATACCTCTCACCTCATGAAGTGGCTGCTGATCTGTGGGAGTAGGGTGGGAAGAGGGGTGTTGTGACTGCTCCAAAGGACAGTTGGAAGATGGCTGTCCCCAAAGGAGGCAGCAGAGTCCCTTTGTGATATGTCATGGGCCATTCTACCTTAGGGGATCTGCAACCAAAGAGCAGGGTCTCTGTTACTGAGGCCAGGAGCTCCGGCAGGGGAGGGGCCAGATGCGGGCATCAGATGTGTTGGGTCCTCATCACCTGTGCTAGGTAGGCAAGAACACACAAATCTGAGAGGCCACACTTATCTAAACAAGGACCTCTCATATAATTATATAATATATATAATATATACAGTGATTTTATATGCATATATATAATCTAGAATACAATGTCATCAATGAAGTTCTAAAATACAAATAATACATTAGAATGTCATACCAGTAAGAACAAAACATAAAAAAGCCAGAAGTACATCTAGATGATATTTTAGACCTCTTGAAATAAAATAAATTTAAATATGTGTGTATGTTATTAATGAAGTTATTATTCACCTACAGATAGACCATTAGAAATCTAAACTTCAACAGCTATTGTGACCATTAGAGCCATCCTACAACTAATGAAACTCCAAGCCCATTTGCATTCTTTCCTCTCTTACACACCCACAATTCCTTGCCTTAGGAAACTGCTAATCCACTCTCTGCCTATAGATTTCCCAGTTCTGGATATTTCATCCAGATGGCCTCAGAGGATGTGGTCTTTGTGACTAACACCCCCCACTCAGTGGAATACATCAGTACTTCATTCCTCCTTGCAATGAAACCAAAGAGCACCATGTAGAGAGAACACTCACCATTAGATGGGCATTTGTGGGTTCCCACCTGTTGGCTATTGCAAATAATGTGGAGAGCATTTGTGTATGAGTTTTTGGATCTGCCTTTTCATGCCCCTTGGGAATGTCCTCAGAACTGTAACTGCTATGTCAGAAGGATCCTAGGTGCTAAGGATCTAAGGACATCAAGCATCTTTTCATGTACTTCTTGCCCGTGTTTATAGTTATTTTGGAGATTTTAGAGAAATGTCTGTTTACACCTTTTGTCCATTTTCAAATTTGGTTGTTCATCCTTTTTGTCATTAAGTAGCAAGAGTTCTTTACATATTCTAGAGAAATGTCCCTTATCCTTTCATGTTTTTTCCCACTGTGTAGGTTCAAATGGTACCATTTGAAGAACAAGATGCTTACTTGTCAGCAACTGTGACCCATTTTAATCCCGGCAGTAAGGAGGACGAGGCAGGAGAATCATGTGTTCAAGGTTAGACTTGACTACATGGTATGTTTAAGGCCATGGAAAGACTATATCTCAAAATGACAACAACAAAAAACAGTCTTGGCAGAATCCTATTTATCTTGTTTTATGACTGTAAGTATGAGGTTACGTGTAAAACCATTGCCTAATTTAGCTTAAATTTAGCTCTAGCATCTATTATGGATTACGATAGATCAGACTTCATATACAACTACTTAATATATTAGTATATTGTATTAGTTATAAATACACTAACCTCAGAATAATATTCCCTCTCTACATGCTTCCTTCAAATGCCTATTATATGCCTGCCCTATACAAGAACCATTGGGCAAAGATGGGTGAGTCCTGCTGCAATTTAGATTGAAAATGTCCCCCAAAGGCCTGTGTGTTAAATGCTTAGTCCCCAGTCTGGCACTGTTGGGTGCTGCTGAAGACTAAAAAGAGGAGTGTTACAGAGAGACTGGTGGTCATTGCAAGTGTACCCAGAAAGAGACACTGGCCCTGCAGCCGCTCCACTGCCTCCCTCTTCCACGTCTCTCCTGCCTGGGGATAAACAGGTCCCTTTCACCTTGTACTCTTGCCATGACGTCCATTTTTCAATTGGCTTTTGAACCTTAACATAGGCTCAAAAGCCAGAGGTAACCAACCATGGATGGAAACCCCTGAAACTGTGAGCAGAAACCTTTATTAATTTTAAAGATTCCTGTCTTGGATGTTTTGTTACAGTAAGAGAGGGCTAACAATCGCTGTCATTGCTTCACAGAACATAGAATCAATCTAAAAGAAAACTATAATGATCATGAGTACTGTCATGTGTAAGACCAACTACTAAATCTAGGCACAGCCCAAATACCTTTCAAATAAAAACACGGAAAAGAGCATTTGAAATGAGTTTCCGTTTTACTGTAGGTGGCCACAGCCACGTGCATACAAAGCACTGGATGCAAGACACAGCATAGTGTCAGCTCATGGAGGGCCAGGGGCCCAGTGTGGTTGAGCGTTTAGGACTCAGGGTTGAAACTGGCCAGGAAGGAGAGCATGCCAGGAACTGGAATGAAGTGCAGCGAATTGTGGAATGGGGAAGCACAGAGCCAAGAGCAGGAACAATAGCTCAAACTCCGGGGCCACTGCACAGGGGCAGCACTGATAGCACCCAGCCATCGGGGACACCAGCTACCTGTCAATGGAACCCCCTCATGTCCTGAGGGAAGCACCAGGACCCATGAATTCATGTTTCACTTTCCACCTGTGATGAGGTAAGCAAGTTTCTTTCACCACAAAATTATCCTTCCAGGACACTCTACAGCAGCTTGAGGGCAGGCGGGTACTGGCGCTAACCACACCCAGCAGCCTCAATTTTCCATCTCCTTCCCTCTTTGTTTGCTCTAATAAAAAGAAGGAAGTCGACTTTTGCAGTTCACTTTAAAAAGAAACCATTCATAAGGCAGGCCCTCGGTAGGCTGTTTAGGAAAGGGCCCTCTCCTGTAGGTAACCAAAGAAAACACTGAGCAAGAATGCCAGACACAGGATTTTACACACTTCATCATGGGAAGTCAGCCCACCCAGCTTGACGGCGCAGGAGAGGTAATCAAAAAATGAATTATTAAGGAACTTCAATTACGGAGCTACTAAATCCTCTTAAATGCCGGCAAAGCCTAATCCAGCATGGAACCTCACCAGGTGGGCAAAGGGGCAGAGCTGTTTCCCTCTGCCATACAGCACTCCATAGTCAAGCCTGAAGTTCCCTGACAGTCTTTAAGGTCATTCTCATCCATGTATAAGAAATGTCTTCAGGAAGCAAAAGATTAATTAAGCTGTTTTAAGTTGATAGAAGTATCAATGTTTATGAAGGCACAGGTTGATGAGGTGGAAGAAACCACCACATACTGGGTGGGGAAACAGTTATTGAACGATAATTACCTTGAAATAAATTTCAAACACATTGACAAGAAGTACCAGAACCAGCTCCAAGATCTAAGATCTGTGTTGTTCAAAAGTTTGAATGAAAAGAAATTATGACAAGGATGACATCACTTTAAATGGGGAAAATATTACAAAGATGGATGAGGGTGAACATGTTACTACTAATGCAGGATGCTGGAGTGCTCACAAGAGCTCCCCAGGAAGCCTCTGTAAGTGATGTTGAAAGGACAGTTGACAGGAACAACTCTGCCAACAGGCTATTGATGTGCAGAGGACCAGGGATCCGTTCTGCCCATCATGAGAGCCCTGCATGCTGGCCTACCATGATGTCCATGTGTATGCCTTGTTCTTAACAGAAGGCTGCTGGGAAGACTCAGTCTTTGCCTTAGTCCCCACCTAAGCGAGGTCAGTCGTCACACAAAAAGCAGTTTTTCACTAGCGATCTTCGGGGGGAGGGGAGAAAGCAGCTCAAACTGTCCTCACTTGAACTTGAAAGCTTAATGAGTCTTAGTGCCCGAAAACTGGAGACAGGCCAAGTCAGCGGAGCCAACTGTGATTTGGCAAGAGAAACAAGAGAGAAACCTACAAAAAAGGCCTATCAAGTTCTTAACAGCCTGCTAGGGCCAGAATGGGTAACGGCAAAAGGACTCGAGTGTGCTAAGATTGGAGTGAGAATCTGGGTTGGTGAAAAAGCCCCAGACAAAGAGTCCAAAGATAAAGTGAGTTCCAACACCCTAGGTCGCCTCCATGTGATCAGCTTCACAGGGGCTTGGGGGGATCCAGGCTGCTCAGTTGCTCAGGTCTGTGAACACTTACTGAGAACAGGGTCACAGACCAAGCACAAAACAATGGTATTCTGAAAACATCAGTATGAAATTAATGGTAGACCCCTAGGATGAGCATGCATCCCAGTTATCAGAGTATATCCCCGATTGCCACTTGTTTCTGGAGCTCATCTATTTACCATCCCCTCTCGGTGCCATCTTGGTTTGTAACTGTGGGGTCACTATATATTCCCAAGCCATTGAGTGACAGTGATCTCTTACTGCATGTTCAGTGGTTCAGGAAAGCACTGCATATGTTGCTCATATTGCATGAGATCTTTGATAGTAGCCCACAGAGATGATGAAAAACATGAGGTACATCTAACACAGCCCGGGGGAGAAATGATCATTTGATGTCATTCACTGGCAAAGGCCCCCAGCGTCTCTTCTACTACTGGGGCAAGACTTACCCAGCCTGATTTAAGCAGTGTCTAGATAGGGAACACCAGAGGCTGTTCTAGCTTCTTAAAAGTCTCCTTAGCCACCTTAGTTTCCATGACAACACTTCCTGGTTTCCTCCTCTCAGCTCTCTGACAGCTCTTTTGTTCCCATCTTCCTCCTTTCCCTGGAATAAGAGAGAAACTCCCTCAAACTGAGATGTGTTCTGCTCCTTTCTCCAGATGCTACAGGGGTGCTCCAGATACTCTAGGGGTGTTCCAGAAGCTCCAGGGGTACTCCAGACGTTCCAGGGGTACTCCTTCCCTGGGACTCTACTGCACCTCACAGCTGACCCATGCCATCTCACCAAGGTTCTATGATCTGATTTGAGTAGGCCAAGTCCACTGACAGCCTCCTAAGCTGCAAGCCCTCGTTTCCCAAAGCCCACAAGTCTCCCCCTTGGGTGGATTTCTAGATCACAGACTTGACCTGCCCAAACTGAAATCTCAACCCTTCCTCAGAAACAGAGGACCATGACCAGCTGGGTCAAAAGCCCAGCCTCATCATCTGTCATTCACAACAGATAGATTGAATTCTTTTTAAAAGTCTATTTTTAGTTAATGAACACACTCTACCCTGATTATTTCATCAATATTCTCATTTCTCCTGCTCTAGAGGTCAGACTTCCAAATCTTTGTGTGGCTCACAGGGCCCTTCTAAACCTGCTCTCCCTACCCTGCCACACCTACTCTGATTCCATGCCTTGCTGTTAAGAATAATCTTTTGTACACTGTAAAGATAGGTTGCTTTCATTGGTTTAACAAGGAGCCAAATGGCCAAGAGCTAGGCAGAAAGAGGTTAGTCAGGACTTGAGGACAGGGAAAGAATTCTGGGATGAAGGAGGGCAGAGTCCCCAGGAGACACGGCAAGAAGATGAACATGCCATATTAAAGAAAGGTACTGAGCTGTGTGTCAGAACACAGGTAAGAAATATGGGTTAATTTTAAGTTGTAAGAGCTAGTTAGTAACAAGCCTAAGCTATTGGTCAAGCATTTATAATTAACATGTCTCTGTGCAGTTGTTTGGAAGCTGGCAAGTGGGACAGAAAATTACGCCTATGCCTTGCCTCCCACATTTTAGCCCAGCATGTCTATCTGCAGTTCTCCCCAAGCTCATTTTTCTTCTTATTGGATGTATGGTATTCCTCCATGGCATTCTGCCATTTACAGCCAGTTCATTTTCCATTTCATCTTCCTTGGTAATAAGAAAGAGTTGCTGGATTCCCTTAAACTCTCCATCTAAATGCTGTTTCCACAAGGCAACCTAAGATTTATATCCCACGTTCAGTTAGGATTCAGAAACCGGACCTGATAAGCCTCCTTCATTGCCTGACTTCACAGCATTGTGTGCTATCATTAAGAGTGATATCACATCTGTAAGTGGGTTCTTTAAATGCCCACTGAGGGCTAGAGAAATGGATCAGTGGTTAAGAGCACTGGCTGCTCTTCCAGAGGACCTGGGTTCAATTCCCAGTACCCACATGGTGGCACACAACCATCTGTAACTCCAGTCCCAGGGGACCTAAAGCCCTCTTCTGGCCTCTTTAAACCAGTGGTACAAAGACATACATGTAGTGGAAACACCCATATACATAAAATAAAAACAATTTTTTTTAAAAAAATGCTGCATTGAATTACAGAAAGGAGTATCTCCTCTGTTACCAACTGCCAGGCAGCTCTCTTCTTGTTTACCAGCCACTCCTCCCTCACTCCAAACCTTCCTTCCTGCTGTTGGTTCCTAAATAGAATGCCACAATGTTGTGGCCTATAACAAAACCTTCTCTTAAATCTTTGCCCCTGCTATCCAGGCAGTGGTGGCCTACACCTTTAATCCTAGCACTAGGGAGGCAGAGGCAGGTAGATCTCTGTAAATTGGAGGCCAGACTGGTCTACAGAATGAGTTCCAGGACAGCCAGTGCTACACAGAGAAACCCTGTCTCCAAAACAACAACAAAACAAAAGAAACTTTGCCCCTGGTTCCTGGCATACATCTCCTTAAACTTTCATGACTTCCCTAGTGATGGGAACGGTCTTCGATCCTGGTCACTGAGGCAGAACTCTTCATGAAATTTCCTGAGGGACAAGAACGTCTCTTGTTGCAAGAGGTGATACTTCGTGGGTCCTTCAATAGAAACCCAATCACTAGAAAAATCAAAGCCAATAAGAAGTTTGAAACTTCCAGTGTGACTTCCATCCTTGGGGAAGGGGAGCTAACAACCAAGCAGGCCTATGTGATGGAGTCGCATAAGAAGTCTCTAAAGAACAAGCAAGGAGAGACTTTGTACTGCTGGCTGTCAGATGGTAGTGTGACCCGCCCAGTGAGGGCTCTGCAGCCCCATGTCTGTTGCCTCATACCTTACCCAAAGCCATCTCTTCATTACAGCTTCTCCTTAGTAACCCTTCTGATAAACTAGTATATGTACCCAAGGCATTTGTCTCATTCCTGAAAAGCCAGCTTAGCAATTGATAAAACCCAAGAAAGGAGATCCTGGGCTCCTCCAATCTGTAGCTGAGAGACGGCTGCCCTGGCTAGCCCGTGGGACTGACGAGGGTATGGTCTTGAGGCATAGAGCCCTTCATTTGTGGAATACACACTGACTCCAGTTAGTGAAAGAGTAAGACAGGGCTGGAGAGATGACTTAGTGATGAAGAGGCTATATCGCTCTTGTAGAGGATGTGAATTCAGTTCCAGTAGATATGATGCCTTCTTCTGACATCCAAAAGGCACACATGTGGTGCGTGCAGACAAAACAATCATACACATAAAATAAAAAAAACAAAGTAATTTTTAAGAATAAGATGTTATGGGACACCTGGCTGGTGTTGGAGAATTGGCTACTATTTGTGACCAAGAAGCATTGTAAAAACATCGAGAAAGAAAAAAAATAAACACAAAATAAAACTAAAAATAGTTTTCCTATAAAAATGAGCGCTTCCCTTGGCCTATGTAAAATGAAATCCAACTGATAAATCATCTACTTCATAACTGTTCACCAATTCACAACAATAGCCCCCTTTTACCCTTTTATTAAACCCTGGAGATCAAATCTTGTTCATGTCTACATTTATTGAGACACTGTTTTCCACTCTAACTTCACTACATTTTGTGTGTGTGTGTGTGTGTGTGTGTGAGAGAGAGAGAGAGAGAGAGAGAGAGAGAGAGAGATCACTCTAGAAGCACATTATAAAGTCTTTGAAAATGATGCCTCATGTTCCTGCTTATACCCCTTGGTGCCTAACTTGATGCTGGGCTGGGCTGGGCTGTGCATGGATAGTACACAAGTCCCCCTCATGAAAAGAAGTCCTCTGAACAGAGCTGTACCATCAGCTCCCATCTGCCATAGAGGGCCAGTCATATCTGTGCATACCACATCTCATGCTGAAATCATGACAGGAATCCAAGACAAGCCCTCCTTCTCTGAGCAAGCAGCTCATTTATCAGGGATAGCATAAACAAGAGTGGACCAGCTGATTTCTTATCTTCAGAAAAATTATTTTGGCAACATAAGAACAGAGACAAAAACCCACTGCAGCATTCTTTATTAGTCACTTATCTGTAGACTCATGTACTCAAACTTGGCATTCCATGGGAACGTGTTGGCAAAATAAAACTCATCCATGCGGCTCTTTACCATCTAGAAAAATGAGAGTCCCAGGGGATAATCTCATACTTAAAGAAAATAGATGCCCCAGCCTTTACTGCCCTGGTATTCAGTGATGTGTTCTTTGTGTGTGTGTGTGTGTGTGTGTGTGTGNNNNGTGTGTGTGTGTGTGTGTGAGAGAGAGAGAGAGAGAGAGAGAGAGAGAGAATAACATTGTGGGAAGAGAGACAAGGGTGGTCACTGATGCCCTAGGCATAGGTTTTATTACTGGGTCTCAGTTTCAACAAGTATTTGGGGCAGATGTTACATGCCAAGCCAGTGCCCAGTGAGGGAAATACAAGGATATATCAAAAGCGTTCTCAAGAAGCTGGGGGTCTAATGTAAGCAACATATGTAGAGACACAACAGAGATGGAGTTCTGTGATATTAGAGTAAGATTAAAAATGGTACTTAGAAGTCACAAAGAGAAACCCACTGGGTCTGCCTGGAGAGCTCTACACAGGCTGCCCGAGGAAGAAGCCACTGCAAACTGGAGAAGCAGGAGGAGGTGACATCAGTACAGTGGTTAGGGTTTTGTTTGCGAAATAAGCATTCTAGTTCCCAAGCCCTGCCAGCCAAAGTTCATTATTCACAGATGATCGGGTTTGAAAGGGGCTCAATATGTCTTGCCCAGTGTTTGCTCACCAACCAGACAAGAGAAGGTAGGAAGTAAAACGCAAATCCCTTCACCCTGCTGCTAGCTGGCAACCCCTGGGAGAGTGCAGACGGGTGTGTGGGGGCACAGAAGGGCGCTGACCACGTCATCACCATAATTGGCTTTTGGCCTAGTTCCACTGACAATAATAGGGACAGCTAGTGGTGGAGTACCAAGCAGAGTTACACTGAATGTTTCACTGTGTTTTCTCACACAGCTTTGGGTGTGGCTGATGTCTTACAGGAGAATATCCTTGGATTTAGATGATGCACATTTGAGAAATTAAGAACTGAGTTTCACGATATCTGTATCTCACTTTCAAATGCTTAGTGAAAAAAGAGGTATGTATGCAAATAAATAACATAAATATAGCAAAAGGAGAATAATCAGTATTCCTGGGTGCATGATAAACAGGTATCTGTATATTATTATAGGTGTTCTATACATTTGAAATTGTTCAAAATAAAAGGTTGAAGGGAAAAGTTGAAAGAAACTTCTGAGTGATTCTTCGGTTAAAAAAAAATATTTGATTTACCAAAATAATATCCTGCATTGATCAAACTCAATCACCTCACTTTAAAAGAATAAGCAATTTATATCTAAAGTCAATCTCATAGTCCTTTGGGGGCTCATCTAGTTCCCCTGAAAAGGCAATTTAATATATAAAGACTATTCCGAACAAGGTGTCCAGTACAAAAATAAGAAGAGGACCATAATTTGCCAGTCTCATATCTATGTGAAATTCTTTGGAGGTCTGTCTAAATGACAAAGTCATTGTAGAACAGGAAGGCAGAAACTTCCCCTTCTGGAGTGATTTCAAGGCAGTCTGGACAGCCGTAGTCACCATTCCATCCCAGGAGCGGCTTCTTCATGGACCCATACATTCTCAAGAAAATGATGTAGCACTTGGTTCCTATTTCTGATAGTGTGACACTTATCACGTACACGTGACACTTGGAGCTTTGTCTCACGTTGGTCCCAGACCTCTTATGAAACGCTCAGCAAGGGGCTCAGGTCATTTTGGCATTGCACCACCACTACAACCCTTAGCAAAAACAACAGAGGAAGGTGAGCTGCTGAGAGAAAAACACATGTATTGGAATTAAAAGAATGTGTTCACTCTATACTTGCTATTCCTACAAGTAAACTATATGCACAAGGGTCACTCTACAGGGTTACAGTGCAAAGCCACATGAAGGCAGAGAGCCCTGGGGGAGGGGATTTTGATGCTACTCACTTCTCATCTTACATGTCGCCTGGAGGTGTCCTTCTTGCCTCTCTCCTGACTCTCAAGCTTTGGTTCTGGTCCATCATTCTCATTCCTCTCCACCTGGCTGATATCATATGCTGACCACAGACCCCTGTTCTTCCAGCTCTCCCAGCTCCATACTCTATGGTCCTGCCTTTTGGTTCCATCAGGACTGCCAAACTTCATGCTTCTGTTTTCCTAAGACCATCGCGCCGTCCAGTTTGTTCGTCCTCTGCCCAGCTGAGAGCCAGCAGTCAACTCTGGACTGCCCCTCCGTCAACTCTCTAGCCTTTCTCCCATCAGCTTCCCTCCTCTCTCTCCCCTAAAACCTTAGCTCCACAAAGAGTTTTAAAGAGCAAAGCTGATAAATCCAAGTTCCTCAATTGAAGGCTTTCTTTCTGCATGGGCTTCCCAAGCTATTTGCTCCTTTTCCGTGCCTTGGCTATTCCTTCTGTAAAACAGGTTTAGTGACGGTACTTTTGAACCCATGGGTTAATTTGCAGCCAGGCTCCTCATAGGGAAGTGCCTTACTTCTCAGAGAGCACCAACAGAGAGTTTTCTTTACACTCATGAACAACCCAGAGCATCTTTGGCACACAAAGATCATGGAAGTCTTTATACAGCTGCAGCTAATACCGAGCATTGATCTAATTTGGGAAAATGCAAGTTTATTTTCTAAGGTCTTAACACTGATAGAACCCCCCCACACACTCAACTTGAATAACACAAAGTTCAAAAGTCCTAAGTAATTTTTATAGACTATATCATCTACTTCAAATCTGTATTATTTACTTTCTTTATTGCTGGGAACTAACAAGAAATCACTTAAGGAAAGGGGGTTATTTTGACTCCAGAGTTTGAGGGCACAGTCCGGCATTACAGGGAAGGTCTGGTGGCAAAGCTAGGTCTCACTGGTGTAGGAAGAGTGTGAGGCTACTTGCTCACAACTGGGTGGATCTGGAAGCAGAGATGGGACAAGAAGTGGAGCCAGGATAAGTCAGAGGTACCCCCCTCACTGTGCCCCACTTCCTCCAGCTAGGCCCCAAAAGTTCTATAATCTCCCAGAACTGTGCCTCCAGCTGAAGACCAAGCATTCAAACTCATGAGCCCATGGAAGCGAGGGGCATTCCACATCCAAAACATAACAAAGAAAATTATATACTATGGAATACTCACTCAAAAGAGAAATGACCTGCTTAGTTTTCAAACACTGAAACTGTAGAACTTTTTTATTTTTCAGCGCCACAACACAGCAGGCAGTTCTGAGTGAAAACTTTGCCAGCACCTACCTACTAACCTCTCCAGTTCTGGATGGTGGCACACTCTCAGCATCCCGGCTACTCTTCAGACCCAGCCATGGGTGCAAGAGTACAAACTGCTCCTCCCGCATCACCCTTATTGATAGACTGGCTTCAGGGTCCAAGTCCTGGGAAATTCACCTGCTAACATCAGCCAGGAGAACACAGGGTGGGAAGGAAGATCTCCCACTCTTTTGTCCCCAGGCTTCCCCGAGCTCAGCACCAGGGCAGTGGGTATGGTTTCTGTGAACTAAAACTCTTGGAAGGAACCACACCTTCCACTGAACATTCTGCAGGGATGCTTAACTGATCAGAACATTAAGGATGCAGGGAGGTTAGAATGTTGCAAGTCCAGGGCCAAGTAATCTTGGGACCTCTCTAGCCTCTTAAATGCCATTTATTGCCTTCCTCTGTACCAAGTATGACATCTCTGTGACCATTAGGTAAATTCTCTGGGAAGTAGGAACAGATGCCTGGTCTCCAACCAACTAAAGGAGTAAAAATGCTGTCAGAGAGCATCTTAGGCCTGTAGCAGCGTTTTCTCCTGTCTCACCTTTGTCTAGATGTGGTTTGGATGAGAATGGCCCTTACAGGTTTATGTATTTGAACACTTGGTTTCCAGTTGGTGGCACTATTTGGGGGAGGTTTGAATAGTGTGGGGTTGGTGAAGTATGTCCCCCTAAAGGCAGACTTTGAGAGTTTAGACTGGTATTGTTTCTAGCTCAGTCTCTTTCTCATGCTTGCAACTCAAGACATGAGCTGTCAGCTTCATATTCCAGATTCTAGCTCTGCTGCCTCAACAGCAGGGTCTACTCTTTCCCCTGGAACCATAAACCCAAAGGGACCCTTTCTTCTGTAAACTGCCTTGTCAGGTTGTTTACCACAACAGAGAAGTAACGTATTTGAAAGGTGCCTTGATTTTCTTTGTTCTTTTACTATAAAAATTACATCAAACGATTACCACTTTGGGACATGGACTTTGGCTTAACCTCAACTTGCATTTCTGGGCCATGATCACTCACATTTGGTTCCAGAATAAACTATCTCTCATCCTCTTAGGTGAGAGCTGTTTTTACGTTCATTTTTCCTATGGTTCTGTAAGTCCTGAACTAGGAAATTTTTTCACATCTTGTTTCTCCAGCTCCTGACGCAGTTTTTTCCTCCAAAGCTATGATGAAGAAGTATGTTCCAGGCGATCCTTCCTTTGGGCCACCAAGCAGTTCATTTCCCCCTCAGCATGCTTTTCCAGGCTTGATGCGGGATGTCCTTCTGTGTATGTGTTGCTTTTATTGGCTACTGAATAAAGCTGTTCTGGCCAATGGTTTAGCAGAGTAAAGCCAGGCAGGAACTCCAAACAGAGATAGAGACAGTAGATGGAGTTGGGGAGATGCCATGTAGCTGCTGAAGGAGAAAGACCCCTGCCAGAAACTTACTAGTAGGCCACAGCCTCATGGTGATACACAGATTAATAGAAATGGGTTAATTTAAGATGTAAGAGCTAGCTAGGAATATGCTAGAGTCGTTGGCCAAACCGTGTTGTAATTAATATAGTTTCTGTGTGATTTTTTTCAGGTGTCAGCAGCTGGTGAACGAAAGAGCAGTCTCTGCTTACATTGGCTGCAAGTTGGATCCTTACTATTGAAGCCAGACATCAATCTCTGGTCCTCAGCCACCGAAACACTTATTTCTTCAAACACAACAAGTGGTCTGGTCTTCCATGGTTGAAAGCCTCAGACGATCACTCTCCCGTCTTGGGCTTGTCCCTCTGCCCAGACAACAATAGTTGATTCTCCTCATTGACCATTTCCCCCTGCTTCACTGAGAGGCTATCAGCAGTCTCTGCTCTTTATTTATTTAAAGAAGCTCCTGCATGGTCCTCTGTGCTGTTCTGACCATGTATTTCCTAAGCATGACCTGACTCTAAGGGTCTTACCTTAGCATCCTGAGACTCATTACAGCAAAAGTACCAACAATTGTGCCTCTGCGTGTGTTCAGACTCCAACCTCTCATTTGGAAGAACGTCTTAGGTGCGAATGCCTCTAAATCCTGAGCTTATCTTCAGGGGAGCCCACTCTGAACCCAAGACAGGCAGATAGTTCAGCTCCTGACAGATTCATTCCTGGTAATATAGTAGAAAGGCAGACGCCTGCAGGATTCTCTAGAACAAATTTGAAGTGAACAAAAATTGGTGCCAAAGACCCTAGCCTAGTTAGGTTTCTACTGCTGTAAACGGTATAAACACCATGAGTAGGAGCAGCTTAGAGGAGGAACGGTTTATTCATCTTACAATTATTCCCAGTTCATACTCTATAAATGAGGAAGTCAGGGCAGGAACTCAAGGCAAGAACCCAGAGGCAAGTGCTAAAGCAGAAGCCATAGAAGAGTGCTGCTTACTGGACTACTGCNNCACGGCTTGTTCAGCATGCTTTCTTTTAGCATCCAGATAACCTGCCCAGGAGTGGTACCATGTTCAGTGATCTGGGCCCTTCCATGTCAATCATCAATCAAGAAAACACCCTACAGGTTTGCCTACAGGTAAAATCTGATGGAGGCATTTTCTCAGCTGAGGTTTTCTCTGCTCAAATAACTCTAGCGTATGTTGACAAAAATACAGACCCACTTCAACAGAAAGTATGGGCAGCTCCAAGCAAGCTGCAAGTGTTGTTCCAGAAGGGTGGCTAGGAGCCTGTCAACTCAGCTCAGCCCTGGGAGGTGCTGAACTAATGGCAGTTCACCTACAGATGGGCTCCAGTTTAGATAGAACACACGGAAGAGAGGCTCTGAGGGAAGGAAGGTCTAAGACGAGAACCCCCCCAAGGGAAGAGGGGAACCAAAACATCAATCTGGGGACCCCAATTGTTCTTTGAACAAAGGGCAGCGGAGAAGCAGAAGAAAATGCTGACATAAACTACATTAAAAAAGAAGTCTACAAAATAAATGTGTTTATAAAGAACTATGAAGTCCGTTAAAGTGCCTTGTCCACAGGACGAGTCCCTCAAGAGCCTATGCAGTGGGGTGGTAAATGTGTATTGCCATTTAGAGAAAAATGAGACTGGAAGAGGTTAAATGATCCAAACAAAGAAAGAACTTGACCATTTCATTTTCACTCTACAATCCCTACAATTTTCAACTCATCAAACAATATTCTGGAAGTCACCAAAATAAGAGCCCGCCATGTGCAGTTCCATTTACCTAATGTTCAAGAAGAGGTCAAAGCATGCTGTGGTGAGGGAGAGCTCAGGACAGGGCCGTCACCAGGGAGCTGGGATTCGGTGAGAAAGTTTCTATGTTATAGCTTGATGGGGGTGTAAAACAGGCTTGCACATGTCCATCCAACCCTCAGATTGCACATTTAGGAACAGCGTGCCGGTTTCCGGCTTGTCTTAGTTAGGGTTGCCATTGCTATGATGAAACACCATGACCAAAAGCAAGCTGGGGAGGAAAGGGTTTGTTTGGTGTACACTTTCACATCACTGTTCACCACAGAAGGAGGTTCGAACAGGAACTCAAATGAGTAGGAACCTGGAGGCAGGAGCTGACGCAGAGGCCACGGAGAAGTGCCGCTTACTGACTTGCTCCCCACGGCTTGATCAGTCTGATTTCTTATAGAACCCAGGACTAACAGCCCAGGGACAGCCCCACCCACAGTGAATTGGGCCCTTTCACATCTATCACTAATTTAAAACTGCCTTGCAGCTGGATCTTATGGAGGCATTTTCTCAAGTGAGGCTCCTTGTGTTAGAGATAACACAAGTTGATATAAGACCAGCCATCACAATGTCTACTACACCTTTCACTAAAATAGAAACTAGTGTCAAAATTATAGTCTATTAAATACATTCAAAATTTGAAATCTTGGTTAAAAGTTTAAGCCCATATACATCTGTAAATATTAATACTCTGGGTTATTTTATGACTAAAGACACTTTCTAGAAAGTTCCTAACTCTACACTCACAGAACTGCTCTATGACAAAGCCTTGCTCCAAAATACAACAGACACTGCCATCACTATCTACTCTGGAACTCTATCAGCAATACAAGCTCAATATACCCAACCCCTGTACACAGTAGGGCTAGTGGAGAACACATCCTGGCCTGCTGTCTAGATGCCCTGAGTGTCCAAAAACACTGTGTCCCCTTGTAGCTCAGTAAGCCCCACATCCTCACAGTTACTGGGGCTGAAATTACTGGGAACTGCATCCTACACGTGGGTTCTGTTTCTCCATCAAATTTAGGACTATGGTCCCTACCACACCCTTTGTATACAGAGACTCTCTCTCCATGCGTGTCCCCTGCCTATTCTAGTGGTTTCTCCTAAAGCACACAGATTCAAACTATGACTCAGTCAAAAATAAGAAAAGACTGGAGACCAGATTCAGGAGGCAGAGTCAGGCAGGTTTCTGTGAGTACAAGGGCATCCTGGTCTAAATGGTGAGTGTTAAGCTAGCCAGATTTACATGATGAGACATGAGGACCTATCTTTAAAAAAAAAAGTAAATAAATAAAAGAAAAAATCTTCCACTGGAAATTTTACAGAGAAACAATAATATCAAGGACATTCCTAGAATAAACCAAGGGAACGCAAGTGCTACTTACTCGCAAAGAAGGATCCCATTTTCTAGCCCTGTCCGGAAGTCTTTATCACCAAAACTTCGGCCAGTGACTTGCTGGAAAAGAAGAAAAGAAAACAAAAAGCATAAGTTTTTCTTTTATAACCAGGAAGTTCAATACTTAAAAAAAATCAAGAGCCCTGAAAAAAAAATGACATTCCAAGAATAGGAAAATGTGGCTTTGCATGGATCAAGTGAGATAAACTTATACGATGAAGTGTCTGTTCTTCTTGGTAATACTGTTATTTTGGGGGTTCAACAACAGGAAGTCAAGGTCACAGTGTCTCTTCTATGGTGGGTCTATGCTCTCTCAACACAAAAACAAACAACAACAACAAATAGGAAGACCATATACACTAACACACTGGTGGTCCAGGAAGGAGGGTCCACAGGGCCCTCACTTAGGAGACTAATGCCATAACTAGAGATTAAAGCCAATGTGCAGAAATGACAGCACAGGACATTCATGGCGTCGCTGACTGTCAGCAATCATTTGCTGGGGCACAAGGTACTCAGTGCTTCATTTGTTCATTCTCCAAATGCCCGACCTGACATACACCAGGTAGACATGTCTGTAGCAGGCCCTAAGGAAACCTCCAAAACACAAAAATAGAAGTCATGTCTAATAAGCCATAAGAAGGAAGAAAATGGAGCCATAAAAATACTCCAGCAATGAAAAGGGGAAAGAGAGAAGGAGGAAAAGAGGGAGGGAAAGGAAAGGAAGAGGCAGAACAGACAGAACACACAGAAAGGATGGAGGCTCTGTACCAACCATGTCAATAGTGACATGAAGCGAGAGTGGTCCCAGAGCCCCCCCATTAAAGCACAGAGGCTGTCAGACCGATTCAGAAGTTGAGTCAACCCTGAGCTACCCACAAATGCACTGTTTAAATTGGAAGATGTTCATGACCCGAGTCACAAGAAAGCTGGGCCAGTCTGCTAGCATCAGAGAAAGAAACCTCAGAACAGAGAGTAATAGCATGGATTGAGAAAGCGCTTTCATAATACAGGGTCAGTTAGTTCACTGACAAAGATATCATAATCTTGAACATTAATGTATCTCACTATGTATTAAAAAAAACCTTTAAAATACAAAAACCAAAGCAGTTTGGATGACCAAGAAGGGGAGAGAGATCATAAGTAGAGTCAGAGATGTAAATATTTCTCTTTAATAAAGCACACAAACAAAAAAATTAATAATAATATAGAACATATGAATAACACTATGGACCCAACTGGTCTGTATGTCTAGAATATTCCATCCTCCAAGATTTACCAAGCCAGTCCAAATTCTAGGTCATACAACAATTCTCAATACACTTAAAAGCATTTATCCAAAGTGTGTGTTCTGACCAAAAAAGAATTAAATTCTAGCTTAACAGCAAAATATCTGTGGAATCTCCCAAAATATTCTTAAACTAAGGGTAGCATAACAAAAAACGAATAGAAATAGTGAAGCAGAACCAGGGTACATGGATAGCCAAAAGAGAAAGAAGACAGCCATTACCAGATTCAGAAATGTCATCACTGCAGAGCATAAAAATATTAAAAGCACAACAAGGAACTATTATAAATAAATTTGCACCAATAAATTAAGCGACTGAGGTTGTGCTGATAAAATCCTTGATGCAAGCACAAGTCATGCAATAGGGAAAGAAACAACCCTCCCATAAAGAAAACATCAGGGCAGGAAAGCTCACTGCTAAGTGGTACTTAATAGTTACAGAAGAAACAATCCAATTCAGAACAAACTCATCCAGACAGTTTAAACAAGTATCTTTCTGATGTGTTTATGATGGCTCACATTTTGTATTCTGACCATAAAGACTTCTAATTAACTTCCCTTTATGAAGGTGCAAGTCATCATTGTTAAGATAACTGCCACCACCAAAGGTCCATTTGTAGGGAACTAAGTGTCATGGCTCAGACCCTTCCAACCTCTACCTGGATCCCAGCTGTCTGAGGGTTCTTAACAATTCTGCCAATGAGGCACTAGCCTGTCATCATTCCATGACCACTTTCCAAAGACACAAACTCAGGGTGGGAAACTCAGCCAAGCTCTTAAGAGATCCTGAGTGTGGTGACACACACCTTTAATCCTAGGACTTGGGAGGCAGAGGCAAGTGTGTCTCTATGAGTTCAAGGTCAGTCTGGTTCTATATAGTGAGTTCCAGGTTAGCCAGGACTATGTCTAAGACCTTGCATGTGTGTGTGTCTACTCGCACATGTTTGTGTGTGCTTGAGGTGAGACCATAGGTTACAGGGTATCTGTGAAGAAAGCCCAGGCTCAGGAGGATTCAGTGTCCAGCAGGAAGGTGTACCAGGATGGTGAAGAACAATCTACCCAGTTCCTACCCCCACTCCTCCTCAGCCACCAAAACTCAGTCCTCACAGCTGTCCAGCTCTAACTGACAAAGCCACACCAAACCCTTTCTTCCACATCCATCACACCCATTAACAACTCTTTATTCTCCCTTTAGACCCACCCGTTCCTTTACTTCCTATTGGCTACCTTTCTCCAAATCACTGCCATTCTCCATCCATCAGACGTGTCCAGCCTTCTGACACTGTAGCATGGTGCTGTCGACTATAAAGTTCTCGCTTAAGAACCTCACAATCAAGTTTATAAAAAAGAAAGTCACAATATAACACTTCAGATATTATGGTGTGATTTTGTGTTGGGTTACTAATATAGCTATCCTAGGCCACACATGGCCCACAGGTCATGGATTAAACATACCTGATAGAGAGTTCAGAAGCTGGTCCAATGGCTTCCACCTGGCCTCCCATCTATTCTCAAGCAGACAGCTTGTAATCCCTAAGGTTTAGAGATCAAACCACTTTATCTCTCATTGCTTCCACCAATGACTCTTCAGGCATCATGGTAAAAGCCAAGACCCCACAGTTCCCTAACAGTCTCTCTCTCTCTCTCTCTCTCTCTCTCTCTCTCTCTCTCTCTCTCTCT
>LOEQ01001246.1:398886-411966 GCA_001685075.1 Bramus lutescens
GAGAGAGAGAGAGAGAGAGAGAGAGAGAGAGAGAGAGAGAGAGAGAAACTGAGAAGAGGAATCTGCACACATGGATTTTGCCAGCAGACTCGGAGCAAGTTGGATGTGTCATACTAAGAAGAGGTAACTGAGCTATGTAGCAGGAAGTTGATTTAAAAAATACAGGTTAAGTAAGTTATAAGAGGTAGTTGGAGAAAGGCCTAAATTAAGGACAAGCTTTTATAATTAATAAGTAACCAGGTCATTATTTGTGGGTTGGTGATCCGAGGATAGTCCAACAAGAAAGCTTGATATATAAGGGTACACAGGATGCGGGTGACGTCAGTGCAGGAAGACAGATCACAGACTACTTTGGGAAGCCATTAGTTGAGAATGAGAAATGGGGAATCAAGTTAGACGCTCAGGGGAAGAAGAGGGAGCAAGGGGTGGTGAGCTGATGTGGGCAGGAGACATGAATGGGCTGCCCACAGGATGGGCCATTCTTCCTTCCACCTTTCAGCTCCTTTTCAAGAACCTCGACTGCTTTGTGGCTATTATCCACCAGCGCAAAACTCCTGGAATTGTGCTTTAAAGAGAAGACTAGCTACACATTTTACAAAAGTAGCAATTACACAATCCTGAAAAGGGTTGCTGAAACTAAAGGAATGTGTCCCCAGTCAGGCCTCGGATACTGTGGAGAGTGCCTATGGCTGCGAGCATGGCTGGCAGCCCACACTCAGAGTCACCTTCATCTCTCATTTTGACAAGCACATGGGTGCACTGATGAACGGGACATTCCAGAGAAAGGACAACACTTCAAGGGCTTTGGAAATCCATTACTGGATTAAAGGGGGAGGCAGACAACAGAGTGACAGACACAGATTGGGAGTGCAATTATGTATTCTGGAGGGATGCAAGAGCCCATTTTTCCATGAAGAAGGAGCACCATAGAAAAGAGCCGGTCATTCAAATGTATGATTCTCTTTCCATTGTGAGGTGGTGGTTTAAAAATATTAGTGTTCCAATAAATACAACTTCCTGATTTCCCACCTAGTAAAACAGATATCTCCAACCCCTATGGATGGAGTGGGTGACCCTTATGTTTCCAAGTTCATTGGTATCCAGACTCATGATGTAGACTATTCTATTTTCTGGTACAGACAAAAGTTAGACAATAATTATTGATCACTGACCTGCCACAAGCAGCATGTCTTATGAGAACGTTAAGGACCAGGCTCTAGATTTGACTTCCCTTAGACAGGATAAGAGATGTACAAAGTTAAAGGGTAACATAACAGGCTCAAAGAGACATTTACACACTCATACTCATGGCTGTATGGCTCACAAGAGCCAAAGGATGGAAGGTGGATGGATACTTTCAAACATATAGACTCATACAGTGAATATGACTCAGTTTTGGAAGGGAATTCTGACATACGAGCCAATGTTCATGAACCACAAGGACACTGCACTAAGTGAAACAGGCTAGTAATAAAAGGACAAATACTGAAATCTTAAGCTCCGGATTCTGTCTCTAATAATAATAATAATAATAATAATAATAATAATAATGCAAAGAGCAACAGACAAAGGCATTGCAACATCAGCATCACATTCGCGTTTACAAGCAAGCACACCCCAACACATGTACACACGACACAGAAAACTTCAAAGTATAAGGGAATGCAAATAATGGCTAGGAAATGCAACTAGGAGGATTTCTGGCTCTGCAGTTGCTGACCAGGAGAGCAGTCGTCCACAGAAAGGGTCTGCGAGCTTGAGAGTTTGAATGCACTAAAAGCCAGACATGGATCTCAGGAGGGACAAGAAGAGAGGCACTGCCACCACAAATTTCAAACTCCTGCGAGGTGGTGGAGACATCCTGGTCTTCTACTGTGCTCCAGGAAGTATATCGACACTCCAGGGCATTCACTAATTCAATAAATGTTTATTCGGACTTACCACGAAAGGAGACTGCGTTCAACACAAGAAACATGGCAGGGAGGCACAGGGCAAGAAGAGAGTAGGTTAATACACAGCTATAACACAGCGAATGCTGTGAGTTCCAGGGAGGAAGCTGACCTGTGAGTGGTGAACACAGAATAAGGAGACTTGATCCACGCCAGGGCCGAGATCTGAATTAGGAGGGAAGGAAAGCAAGGGAAAGAGAAGTGCTCGACAGAAGGCCAGGGGAGGAAATGTCTATGGCAAGTGAGTGGGGAGGAAGGAGGGAGGCTTTCAGAAAGCAAAGAGCGCTCAACCTCATGCCTGGAGGAGACAGGCAAAAGCATGGCCAACTTTTGAAAAGAATGGGATGGCCTCAGCAGTGCTGGGCAGGAGGTGACAGCATCTAATACTTGCTTCCGGAAGAAGACATAGCAAAGAAAAGGGTGAGGTGGTGAGGGTGAAAGTGGTCTTGGGTAGTGAAGCCAGTGCACACTTCCGGGGAGACACCTGCTACACACAAGGCCATGGTCAGCAGCAGGTGTCTGTCAATTTAACTTGCAAATGCCCTTGTTCTGGATCCTAGCCATTGATCACAGAAAGATGGCAGAAGGAAAGGCCATCAAACTGTTCTCGTTTTCTCATTTTGAACCCTAAACACAGGCCCTATAGTCTCTGCTTCAGACTATGGCTGATCTATGAGTGTGGGTGTGCCATAAAAATGGTGTTTTGGGAGATCACAATCGTGACTGGATCTTAAACAGTTGACACTTAGATACCCTGGGAGATAAGAAGTGTTGAAGCGGGGATGGCATGGCTCAGTTTCAGATGATCCAGGATCCTGGACCCTACCCAGGACCCCCATCCCAAGGCCATTAAGACTGGTGCCATGCCAAGGCCCAAAGCTGACTTTCCCATAACAGGGGTACCCATGAGAGACGGGATGCCTGCTATTAAACTTGGGCTCACCGGTGTCATGAAAGATGGAATTTCAATATAAACTCCAAAAAAAAGTAAAAGGTCTATTTTAAATTTCCGGACAATTACAAGTGAGGCAAAACCCTGCCTTTTACCAGCTGTTTCAGCTTTTGGGGGAGAAGAAAGCCAAACAGACATTTTTCTTCCATGTTTCATCTCCAAGCCACATGCCAGCAAACACTGGTATTTACTCCAGTGTTAATAAAAGTAAATTACTTTGTGGTTTGGGGTCATTGGTATAAAACTTGTGGTCTTCTTGGTTTATGTTAAGCACAAAAGTTCAAAACTTCAAGATGCATCCAACACCAACTGATGGCTTACGTATGTTTCCCTGTGAGATTCAAAGCATCTTTTCAGCTCATGTTTGAATTACTTCTGCTTTGCCAGGCCAAATGTCTCCTGACTCCTGAGAGGCTCTTTCTCTCTTTTATTCCATCATTTGACCTTCGTGGGGGCAAAACATTTTTATTTTCTTCCTGAGACAGCCCCTGCACTGCCAGCTACTTGAGGAGAGAAGTCATACTGGAAAGTTCAGGAAAGCTTTCATCTCAGCCTATTGGTAACTAACAAAGGTTTTCCAGAGAGACAGAATCTAACTAATCCTTCCTTACAGTTCCTTTTTATTTCCTAAAGTGTACAAGTCTACTGGGACCAACACAAAACAACTTGGAAAGAACATTCTAGAACCCAATGTGCAGATGTCAAACATACATCCAGCCCCTTCCCAAACCCACCAAGTCCCCAAACCAGATGTTGGGGCCGCTCACAAAGTTCAGCATTCTTGCCAAGAACCCTTTCTTTCTATCCCCCAGATGTTCCAGCCGACAGCTCTCTTTATAATTATTTATCACACAGAAAGAACTGCGCAGACCTGAGGCAGCAGCCCCTCAGCTACAGTGGCTGGAACACTAAAGGCTGGTGTCTTTTGAGCTACTGATTTAGACAGTCTCCTTGAACAATCCATCACGGGCTCGGTCCTGATGAAGGACCCTGGGATGCACACGTCTATTTCATTAGGCCTGAACACTTTTCCCCTTTACTTTTGAAAGTAAGGCAACCAACCCAGAATGGCAGCACATGCCTTTAATCCCAGCACTCAGGATCCAGGGGCTAGACAGTCTCTGTGAGTTCCAGGACAGTCAGGGCCAAACAGTGAAAGCCCATCTGAAACACACACATACATATGCACATACATACACAGACACATGCACGTACACAACTGAGACAAACATTTGGGACAGCATATGAGCGGGACATGCCACTCAAACTAATGTTCAGATAGTGGCTTTCTCAACCAAATTCTACTTCATTTTTAATCCAGTTTCCAGTTTAACACTGCCAGGTTTTCAAGAACCCAACAGATTCTTGTGGGTTCCAATGCGACTCTCAAAACAGCCCCATGAAGTTGTGTCTCTGCTCTCTGCCTTTCTGTGGAAAGCCATCATGATAGTTTAGTCCACTGAGACTAGAGTTCTTTGTTCATGATTGCAGGTAGCAATTATGTGTCGGTATGGGCAGGTGTCTCTTGCTAACCATGAAGAACTGGCTCCAGGATCCCTTGAATATTAAAATATGGGGGTGCTCCTGTCACTCACAGAAAGTGGTGTAGTTGCATATAATTTGCATGCACCCTCCCATGTCTTTACATCATCTCTAGGTTACTCACAATACCTGAGAGATACACTCTAGGTAAATACTCATCGCAATGTATTGTTTAGATACGACTTTTAAGACATAAAAGTCTTCACGTATTCAAGTAAGATGTGTCCTTCCTTCCAAAGGTTTTCCATCCATGTTCGGTTGAATCCAAAGATGTGAAGCCACAGACTTGGTGTGTCAGCTGTGCACCCAAAGGAAACCACAGGCCTCAGCATCTCAAAAACTATCTTCAATGTTCTTTTATGACTTTTGTCTTTCTCTGTTTTTAAGTAAAAGACAGCCAAAGCTGTGTAACCCACAATGAACTAGATATCAAACAAGCCAAAATTCTCTTTAGTTGTTCTTAAATAATCAAAGCAATGTCTGCATCTATTATACTCCAAAGTGCCAGCACTGAAAAGAAGAGAGATGCAGTCAGCAGTACAGATCTTGGAACAAGAACGCTGGGCTGATAACTGTTCCCACTGAGGGCCAGGCCTTCTTAAAAACTCTGCCTCCCCTTCCTCATTCTCAAGCATGAGGCCAACATTACAGCCAAGTGCACAATTTTGTGACAACTCAACAAATTCATAGGTTCTCACAAAGAGAAGGGATGACATAGAACCATCACTATATGCATGGTCAGTTATTACTACTTCCACAAAAGCATTCAGCAGATTAGTGCATGGAAATTAGGAACAACACAGTTACTCAGAGATGATAATGATTGGCTTATTTAAAAGGAAAGAACAAAGACCAGATTCCAGTTAGCCAAGTCCTAACTGAGGACAGTGTGAGGTTTACCTTGTTGTCTCTCTTTGTTATCATGCATGCCACTGTGGCACTGCACATCAGTCCACAACAAGTCCTACAAGGAAAAGACATAGGAACACACGTACTCACATTCACGAGAGGTTACAAACCATCCAAAAGAGGCCTGAAGGATGGAGAGAACCTAGGACCAAGGCTGACTGCAGGGTTACACTGCTCTGGCTGAAGGTTGATGTGGAAGCAGAGGACACAGCCATGACCTAGGCTCTCATGGAGCATCAAAACTAGCAGCTGAAAGGGGCACACAGAGGCCTGATAGCAGCGACGGTGGCTTCCTTTCAATAGGAGGTCATAAGCATTTCAACTTTTTGGGTGTCATCATTAAAGCCACCTTAACAACTTGAAATATTTAGCTTGATTAAATATTAGCTTAAAGGTACAAGAAGAAAAATTACTCATATACTTTTACGTCTAACAAGCAGAAACAAAGAATGGCCGCCAGTCAACATTCTTCCCACAAAGAGTCTTCCTCTCCAACTTCTATAAGAGGCATCTTTAACAGCCCAGGCTTAGGTTTAGACTAGCCCTCCCCTAAAAACGAGAAGCCCTTCTGCTCCCTCAGTTCTGCCATCTCTTTCTCCCTACATTTCTTCTGTCCTCCAGCCAGTTCACACTGAGCCCAAGCCTCCAGACTCACCAAAACTGTCTCCTCCCTCTGTTTTCATAGCCCTAAGAGTAAGTTCATGGTGGCCAGATTTACGCTCTTGCTAACCTGTGGACTGCATCTCTCTGTACCATTTGCCTCTTATTCTACCACATAATCCGTTTCCTCTATTAAACTCCATCAGTTGAAAAATCTAGACCAGGATGGGTCAAAATTCACTGAAGCCTCAAGTTCATGATCCTTTTGCCTCAACCTCCCAAGGGCTGAGGATACAGACATGTGGCATTACACCCAGTCCTATGTATGACTTCTGTTTTCCTGGTTAAACATTAACTGATACATCCTCATTAAAATCTCCACTTTACCACTGACCTAATTATTTGGCCAAAACCACTAGTGGTAGCTGCTATCATGAAGACAGTCATGGTCATCACTGTCAATCACAAAACAATATATGGCACAGGCAGGACGTCTCCGTAATTTTTCTAGTTTCCATCCCATTTCTGTGATAAAACAATCTGACCGGAAACTACTTACGAGAGGAGAGGCTTGATTTGGATTTCCCTTCCAAGTCACAGTCCATCACTGAGGGAAACCAGAGTAGGAATTTAAGCAAGAACCTGAACCCTAAACTATAGAGGAACACGGCTTGCTGGCTCATTCACAGGCTCGTGTTTAGCTATAGAGGCCATGACACCACCAAAAGTGGGCTTGGATCCCTTGAATATATCAACTGATAATCAAGACAATCTCTCGAAGGCATGCCTGCAGGCCCATCTGATCTGAACGGTTCCTCATGTGGCTCCAGGCTATGATTAGGACAGTAGGTAAGGCTGCTTGCTGTCAAGCCTAGCAAGCTGAGTTCAATCGCCAGAACCCACACAGCAGAAGGCAAGAACCAGCCCCACATGCTGTCCTCTGACCTCCACACAAACAATGAGGCACGTGCACACACACACACGTGCACGCGCACACACACAAATAAATAAATTTAAGTAATAATAATGTATGATATCAATCATGTATGTTAAATGCTTTATTGATATCCCAGGTACAGAATATATTTTCTGCCATACATTATGGTCTAGAGGGAGAAAACACATAAAGTATATCATACATTATTATTTGGTTCACACATTATTGTAACTGGGATTCGTGAGACACGGAGAACAACATAAGCTAATTACACAGACACTCAAAGGCTTAGTTAACACGCCTCAAGAGTTCAAGCAAGCTCATGCAAACCCCTTCCACTCAAGCATACTAAACCAGCTGTCAACCACTCCCTGCTGTCTCTGGAAAAGGCTCAACTTTAGTCTCGTTTTCACTCTTGGCTCCTTTCTCCATATCCCATATCCCAGATAAACTACCTGATGCTTCCTTCACATATGCCACGGCTCCCATTGAGTGCCTTTCAAGGTCTGTTCAGTGTGGGATTTAGTCTTAGTCTCCACACACTAAATGTTTATCGCTTGCCTCAAGCTTCTAAAGTGCGGTTCTAGGTCCTTTCTTTGGAGTTCCCTATTTCGGAAGTTCTTGCTCACTCACCCACTGCTTGAGCTATAGTCTAGTTATGGCATTTTAAATACTTTTGCTAAATTATGAGGTCCTCAAGAGCAAAGACAGTATTTTAAATATTTTGTTTTTAAGCCTCCCATCAGCGTCTGAGTGGCTTTTGCATATCACTTAGATGACTTGCAGATACTCATTAAATCCATTTCTATAACTATCTACAGATGCTTTGTCACGTGACTGCTTGGGAAAAACTGAATTCTCTACCTGGGCCCTGAGCCATGTTTCCTCGGTAAAATCAAACTAATAAAACTACCTGTTCTATATTGCCACTGGGGAACTTAAAAGTTCCCAGTAAACATTATTAGTTCTTATTAATATGACATCATTCTCCAACCAAAGCTACACTGTACCTGGCTGATCATTTTCTCTAGGTCTGGGGTAACAGTATCTGATCCATTGTATCCCTCAGGCTCTCCTTCCTGTCTCCACAAAACAGTGTGAACTAATAAAGTAAGGTGATCCAATTTATTATAAATAGAATAATGTATACAAGACTATGAAAGCAAGATAAATTTGACAATTCAGAAGTTAAACTGTTGCAGAAACCCTGACTAAAGTGAGGTGTGTATCCAGTGAGCCCAATAGCGCATGCCTATGGTAGACAGTGAGGTGTGTATCCAGTGAGCAAAATCTTATGCCAATGGTAGACAGTGATGTGTGTATCCAGTGAGCACAATTTTACACCGATGGTAGACAGTGAGGTGTTTATCCGGGGAGCACAATCTTATTCCTATGGTAGAAAATGAGGTGTGTATATCCGGTGAGCACAATCTTATGCCAATGGTAGACAGTGAGGTGTGTATCCAGTGAGCACAATCTTATGTCAATGGTAGACAGTGAGGTGTGTATCCGGTGAGCACACCAGCACATGCCTACGGTAGACAGTGAGGTGTGTATCTGATGAGTACAATCTTATGCCTATGGTAGACAGTACACACACACATTTCTTCTGTATCTATCCAATATATGAATTGTGAATCTCTAAGCTTGGCCCTACCTAGTCTCCAAAAAGGGCTTTCCCTTTGAGACCTCTGAGAGTCAGGACGTCAGTGGCAGAGACTGCTAGTTGGCCTCTCATCTTACACAGAATATCACCCTAACCCTTGAAAGCCAGCCTCCTTTTTGTGATTGTGTGTGTGTGTGTGTGTGTGGTATGATATTTCATTTGTATTTTAATAAATAAAGCTTGCCTGAACTTCAGAGAGTAAAACAACCTCTCTGATCAGCCTTATAGACTAGGCAGTGGTGACACATACCTTTAAACCCAGTAGCCAGACTAGTTTGTCATAGAAACTGGGCAGTAGTGATGCACACCCTTAAACTAGAGAAGAATATAAGATAGGAGGAGACAGCTCTCACTCACAGTCTCATTCTGTGATTCCTGGAGGCAGGATCACCTTTTCGGACTGAGGAAGAGGTAAGAGCCAGTGGCTGGGTGTTTTGCTTTTCTGACCTTCAGGTTGAATCCCAATTGCTGTCTCTGGGTTTCTATTAATCTTGCTGTGTGTGTGTGTGTGTGTGATAGGCATAAGAGTTGCTCTAAGGATTTGGCTCGAAGCTAGCATCAGCCACTGCACATGTGTGCTAACAAGTGTTAGCTGCAGCCCCTTCTCAGCCTGCACAGCTAACAAGCGTGACACAGAGGCAAACCATCCTTGCAGAGCTCTGGCCAAAGTGCAGGTTTGCAAGTAAATCAGTCCTCCAAGGCTTTTAGCCATGGTGGTTTTGGGGTAACTTGGTAAGCAGAAATAGTAGCCCGGGCAGACAGTTCTGTACAGAGTGAACAGGCAACTAACTGATGAAAGCTTTTCCTCCCAGCCTCTGCTTCTCTGTGGGTCTCTCTTTCAAAGCTAGCGTGCTGTCAAAGACATACAATAGGATTTTAAATCTCCATCAGTCTGATAATAAAGTAGTGCTATTTCATTGCTTGCTTATGCCAAGACATATGCCATGCTGTACCTGGAGAATTTGCAGTGTGTTTTGGGATAAGACAACATCATCAAAAAGTTAAAATAACATTTAAAAAAATTTAAGAAATTTAAAAAATTAAGAAAATCAGGCATACAGATTTCTGAAAACAACTGGATCAGCCTCTTTCTCCCTTAATAAATCTGCATGAGTCCTAAAGCACATGTTAACATAAACGAAGAACACAAGCCCTTTGAGACTATAAACCCAGCCTTGTTTCCTGCCCCCAACACGGCCATTAAAGCACACAGCGTTTTTCAGTCCTAAGTTTTATAAACTCAAATAGACCAAATAAAAGATATTGATCTAGCTATTTCACTGGTATTATCAGAACCTGTGCAGTGAAGGAGGGGGAAGAGGAGTAGGGGTGGAGGGTGAAGGAAGGGAGGGAGAAGGGGAGAGGGAGGAAGGAGAGAGGGAGAGAGAGAGAGAGAGAGAGAGAGAGAGAGAGAGAATGTCTGCCTCAGATACAAGAGCTAAATAAAATTAGAAATGAAACTCACTAAATGGAAAACTCATTGCTCTTATTTTCCTACCATCTAGTCAGAATATCTTATTTGTCATCAGATAGTTCTCCCTCAGCAACAGGTTAAAATAATAAGGGGTGAACTAGGGATGATTCAGTACAAAAGTGCTTGCAGTGCAAGCACAAGGACCTGATTTTGGGTACCTAGCACCCACATACACAGTCCCATATAGCAGTTGAAGTCTGTAACTCCAGTACTGGGGAGGCAAAGACGGGGAGTCCTCATTGCTTACTGGCCAGCCCGTCAAATGGGTGAGGTCCAGATTCAGTAAGAGACCATCTCAAAAAATAAGGTGAAGAGCTGACCTCTGACCTCCACACACATAAGCCTGCATGCACTTAAACACGCCCATGTGAACATGTACACATCACACACAGACACACAAAATAGATCAATAAATAAAAACATAGCCAAGGTGATTGACAAGACTCCTGCCAATACAGAAGACTGCAGTAACAATTAAAGACTTAGATAATTCACCAGAGCGTTCAACAAGGACAGATAGTCTTCGGTCAGCCTTGCTCACCTCAGGACACATCCTCAGTCACAGGAAGCAACTCAACGTCCCTCCTTTCCTCCAACTCCACTCCCTCTTGGCCTGATCAGTTCCCAAGCCCCTGATTTACCCCTCCCCTTTTAGGATTAAGGAAACACACCCAAATGTGATCAAGGAGGATTTGCTCCCAGGATTGACTGATACATTAAATGACGAGCCATCCTTTCATCTAAAGCCAGGCTTTCAAACACTAATTGATAGCAGCCTCCTTTTGTTTAGGCCATCGTGCAAAACACTCAGCTATTGTTTTCCTTCTAACTCGAGAAAGCCACATTCTGGGGAATTAACTCCACATAAATATTTACAGCAGTCAAACCTACAGAAACATAGAGTGCATTTTATGGATGGATCTACTGTGCACACGTCAATAACCACAACTAGTCAATCAACAAGGGATATTTTCCTAAAATATGGCTACACACAAGCTGGAGGAAGGAGGTGTAAACCCCACAGGTACACACGTGGCTGTGCTCTCACTGCCTTCAGGGCAGAGCTGGGCAGAATTGGGCAGGGGTCAGGATTGCAACTTTCCATGTTTGTCAGAGTTGAGCATGGGATTGCAATGTATCGAAAATAAGTTATAACCACATCAGATTCACAAGTTCTTCCTAGAAAATAACCTGTGGATGCTGGTGTGTCCTGCAGAGCTTACTTCCCTGCTTTGTCTTTCAAAAAGCTGGAAAATGTGTACCACCCCTACACACCAGTTACATGTATTCATTCTCCCTCCTTCTGCACACACACAATCTTTTGAAAACCTCCACTCTCTTTACTAATCTCTATTAGCAAACACATAAAATGTTCTTCAGGACAACCTCTCTACCTACTAATGAGATGGAAATTAAATTTCTGTTTTATTTAATAAAACACTGGTGGCTGGTGATGCCATTACTGACTAAATGTTCTACCCTAGGCCCAGAGGGCCTTTACATTGCTCCAGAGGACATGAGTATTCAGTGTGCACAGAACTGCACAGGGTGGTGAGGACCACAACGGTGGTTATGGAAGAGAATGACGGGGCTGTGCCTGAAGGCGACAGGAGGAAGCAGGAGAGTTTCCAGGCGAGAACAGAGGCATGCCTGTCAACAGTGATGCTAAGCATATGTTCAAGATGAACACTCATAAAATATAAGGTTTTCTTCCTACCCTCTTCCCTCCTCCAACCTGTAGCCCTTCTCCTACCTCTCCTCTCTGACAAAGGTGAGCAGGGCTAATACTTCCACCGCTGAGGCACACACGTGGTGAAAAGTTCCCCTCTAGAGTTCTAGAAATTTCCGGAGTGTCACCTGGCCTCTCGAGCAACAGCCTACAGTAAGAACACACTAGTGCGACCTCAACTCCAAGCCAGAGGGCATGCGTGAATGCGTCCCTGGATACTCCCAGCACTGAACATTGAAGTAATCTCATGGTATTCCTTAAACACACAAGGCATGGGTACTGTGGGTGCCACAAAGATGGGTGACACCTTTTCCACTCTCAAAGACCAGTTAATCCGTGGAGGGCAACAGAAGAAGGAGACCTGCCAGCCTGCAGTAAATACAAAAGAGGTTCAGGCAGATAAAGTGCTGTTGTGACTACAAAGGAAGACCATCTAGTTTTGAGGGCTGGAGGGAGCTGTGTAGATTTGGCCTCTGACATTGGCCTTGCAGCACTGAAGGAAGAAGTTGGACTTCATGACGCAGGATATATCATAAAGGAAATATTTTTTAGAAACAAAACAATGGCTCATTGGGTAAAATGCTTCCTGTACAAGCATGAGGACCTGAGCTCAGATCTCCAACACTCATAGAAAAAGCTGAGCATGGAAGCATGGGCTGTGAGCTCAGTGCTGGGGAGGTGGAGCTAGGTAGATCCCTGGAGGTTGCCAGCCAGTCAGCCTAGCTGAACCAGGGAGCTTCCAGGTCCAGTGAGAAACCCTGTCTCAAGAAAGTAAGGTGGAGACAATTGAGAAAGACACCCAACAGAAACCTCCGGCTTCCACACAGATGCACACGCACCTCCATGCACACATGTACATACAAACACACACACACACACACACACACAGTGAGAGACTCAGTCTCAAGAAAATAATTTTAAGGGCAAATGAGAAAGGTATCTGACACCTCCTCTGACCTTCACATGTAATGTGTGTGCACATACATGTACACACACAAAGCACGCACACAAAGCACACATGTGTACACATGCATTTTTTTCTAACTACGACAAACTCGCCATTATTGAGGATGTTGGAATTGTAACTTACAGTACTGATAAAAATAATTGGTATAATTATTTTGAAGTGCAACATGAAAATCTGGAGAAAAACTGAAGATAATACCGGTAACATGACTCAGCAATTATGCAAGCATACCTAGAGAACTGCATGCAAAGTAAGACCTACAAAATGTTCAATCTAGCAAAGTTGGCAACAGTAAAATGAGGTAGGAGGGTCATCTGTCTATGTGTTACTTTCATTGATTAATAAAGAAACTGCC
>LOEQ01001246.1:430966-450982 GCA_001685075.1 Bramus lutescens
CTCTCTCTCTCTCTCTCTCTCTCTCTCTCTCCTGTGTGTGTGTGTGTGTGTGCATTAGCATGTGTGTGTAATAGGAATAATTAAAAAGGAGGAGGTCATAAATCTGGCAGGGAGTTAGGGGCACGGGGGGGGTTAGAGGAACAGGGAGAGAGATGGAAATGATGTAAAGACCGTACTCATGTGTGAAATTCTCCAAAAAACAATCTAAGAGATAGCATGAAAACTAAAAACTAAAGGGTGAATTGAAATTCAAATGAAAACATTAGAAAGCTACGAATGCATTAAAGACTATCTATGCTGCTAAACATTCAACAAATACACTAGAGCAGCTATTTCTGAAGGGGGCATTTTAAATGTTCAAAATCAAGATGAGTGGCTAAGGTACTCTGTGTAGGCACGTCTTCTTGTGTAGTTCCAGGTCTCTTGTCAACAGGGTGCTACAACAGAGGGCTTTAAAGACGCGATTCCCAAGGCAGCTTCCTCACTGCTGACTCCTGATTGACACGTCCCACCTGACTCATCTGACATAAGTCCACTTCTTGCTTGGCAGCCCCAGAGTTCAGTGGCTCTAACCCAGGCTTAGTCTCTAACCATTCAACCTAGACCAAGTCACCAAACTTCACTCCCTGCCCTTTCAAGTTCCTACTCATTAAAAAGAGAAAGCTAATATGTTACCAGGAGAATATGGGGGTGGGGGGGGCTCATTCTAATTTTACCTCACCAATGTGTGCAAAAGTGAGCTGGACTGTTTCTGGGTGACGTTGGCTTGGAGTAGGAGAGATGCTGCTGATATAACAGTAGTTTTTAAGTGTAGTACATTAAAAGAATGCAAATCTATTGCATTGTAGCTCTGGAGGCCAGAAGGCTCGTGTCAGGCATCATCGCGCTACTTCTCCTGAAAATGTTGATGGAGTTCTCCCTCCCTTCTCTAGCTACTAGAGTTGACCAGCATCCCTTCTTGGTCCAGGGCCTCAACCACCTTCAAAATGCATCTGATCCTATCTATCACTTTATCTCCATATCTGTCTCTTATAGAATCCCCTTGGGGTGACAATGGGCACTCTCACATAAACCGAGAGAATATCCCCATATCGAGACCCTTCTCTTAACCACCCTGTGAAGTCTTTGTTGTGTAAGATAACACAATCAGAGGCCCCGGAGATTCAGTTAGGAAGATGTGAGGGGCCTGGTAATAAATGACCAGGTGGCGACAGATAATTGTGGACCAATGTGCAAATGTTTAGTCCGACACAACACATTAAGCCACTTCTTACAGATAAGTCTTTTCAGGTATCCAACTTGGTCACCTGGGTTTCTGACCTGCCTCCTGTTCATCTTCAAAACAGCGATTAGGTGTGTAATGAGAGTGTGCCTCCACTGTGATGGCGACGTGGGAAGCGAGAGCACAAATCAGATGGTGCCTCTCGATCTGGGCTGCAGTCCGCTACTAAGTGAGCAGCTGCCAGCCTGGAGACCATGGCAACAAAACCCGTGAGATGTCCAGCCATCCCCCAGGCTGCTGCATTGCTGTCATCCGCAGCTGGTGGGCAGGGCAGTGAGAGCCACAGCCAACTCTGGATGTCACCTTTTACTCAGTTCCTCGCCTGAGCCCTCTTGCCTTGCAACTCAGCTCCCTTCTGAGTCCTCTCACGAAACAATCTGGGAACATCTGGCTCCTTCCACTACCACACAGGAGCTGAGGAGAACACTGAACACCCTCTACTTCAGTAAAGAACAGAATCTCATTGGGGTGGAGATGAGCCATTGACTCCTCCCTTAAGCATTAGTTCAGTTAGGTTAGTCGGCTGGCCAAGGGCTACCCCTTAGAAGGCAAGTCTATTTGGAAAAATATAACTTTTCCTTTTTCTTCTCTTCTATTTAAGATGTTGGTCAGAGTCTGTGTTTTCCCTGGTACTTTGGGCTCTTTCACTCTTTCTCAAAAGCTCCCCATCCGCACCACGTGACTGCCTGTCACCATGAGGCTGACCTCCACGCCTAACTCAAGGAGCATTGATCTCTCCCTCTTAAGCTCCTACACCTTTGGATTTACAATAAATTTATCTACATAAATTTATTATGGTTTATAATAAATTTAAAATTCACCTCTGTGGACCATGAATTTCCTTCCTTGAATTCGAGAGAGAGGAACCCTGAAGCCACTGGCTCCAGATGCCTTCAGCTGTCAAGTTCTCAGGACCCAAGCCCCCAACAAAGGTTCCAGCATTCTCAGACACCCCAACATTCTCCTATCACTTCCCTCTGACATTCCTATCATCTTAAATGGCTTTACGCTAAGTCACCCCACACATCAATCCTTGGCCACACCCCTAAACAGGAAGTGGGGTACCATTTGCCTATGTCATTGGCATTTCCATCAGCCTTAGTCATCAGCTCCCCCTAGTACCTGTCTAAGACTTCTTATCAAGTCCTTCCCTCCCTTTAAGTATATTATAACATACCATCTTCCAACGTTTGTTTTCCTTCCCTGGAATCCAAACAGACTACCTGACATCTTCTGACCCATACAATATGGTAATCCAAATGCTCAGACTCTCAGGATTGGCTTTAAATGGTCCGGCAGCTTCTGCTTTCTCTCTCTTGCAAACCAGCCATCCAAGGAAGGGCAACTACCTACCTGAGAGGACCATGGTAACAGGAAGCCCAAATCAGCCAGTTAGGGAGGCCAGGAAGAGAAGCATCCTTCAACCTTCTGCTTCAAGAAAAGCAGACTTCAACCTTCCAGTACACCCCAACACCAGCTGACAGTAGACTAGAACTACCCCAGGCAAAGCAGTCAACTCCGAGATTCTTAAGAAAAAACAAATTATTGATATTTTAAGACACAACATTTGAAATGGTTTCTTGTACCACAGTAGGTTAAGTGGGGCATTTTAAAGGATATGCATACACATATATGTATATATATAATTATGTTATTATATATCTGTATAATTATGTATTAATATAATACACACATTATATCTACATATAATTATATAATATATGTACATATATTCTTTCTCGCTCTCTTTCTCTTTCTCCCTTCCCCTCAAAATGTGGGCACAGTGACATGGTAGCAGGCAAATGCAATAACTGAAATGCAGGAAGTGGACATTTCCGCAATGCCCACTCATCTGCAAGGCTTTTGTTGTATTTTGGTTTTTAACTACATGCACTCATTTAATTCATCAGTAGCCAAGGAGCTACTCACACTATTGGGTTTTTTTTTGTTTTGGGGGAGGGGGGTTGTTGTTGTTGTTGTTTTCTTTTCCAATTAGCATGCAGAGATTTCTCTCCTGGTGAAGAGAATATGATATGAAAAGTCATTGGGTCACTGTCCTGAAGTCTTCTGGCATAAATGAGAAAATGCCTGAAGAACGCTAAGGACATAACGCAGACTGTAAAGTGTGAGATTCCAGGGCATTAACCCTTCACCAGGTGCTGTCTTGGTCAGTTTTGTGTTCTTTGATCAAACACACTGTGGAACTAGACTGGAATGCTACACATCAGACTTCATGATCAAAAAGGAAATGATATGGAACTTGATCCTTTTAATAACTTCTCCCGAATGCCCTGCATTTAGCAGACAGGTTTAAGGAAATGAAGCAATGCTACCATTTAAGAGTGGTGTCCCGTGAACCCGGGAGATGGCTTAGTAGGTAAAGAGCTTGCTGAAAAGCATGAGGACTTGAGGTTGGAGACTTAGCAGCAGCATAAGTCTACAGAACCCCAACACAGGGGAATGGAGTCAGGCGGGTCCCTGGAGGTCAGCGGCCAGTCTAACTGAAACCCTGAGATCCAGACTGAACACAAATCCTGCTTCAAAGAATAAAGTGGAGAGCAATAGAGCAAAGACAGCTCACAGCAGCCTCTGTCCTCTGTGCCCATTCTCACGGACATGCCCATCTACACATACATGTGAACACATGTACGCACACACGTAAACACATGTACAGAGAGAGAGAGAGAATAGTGGTCCATCAAGCCTCATAACTAAGAATAAAAACTTCCAATGTACGTATATCACCCAGGCCTTGCTGCTTATCTTTGGAAACGTTTTGAATGGAAAACTTCAGACAAAAGGACAACCAGATGATAACAACCCAAACAAGGGCAGGAAGACCCAGGAGTCTCTGGGATGGCATACTCAGACAATTTGTTCCAGTTGTTACAAGTAAAAAAAAACCACAAAGGAGTAATTCAGACAGGTACACGTGGCTGCTTGTTCGCTCACCTCTACCACTGTTCCTTCTCTCGATCAACGCCCCCTACCATGGATGCCACCAAAGGACCCACAGGAGCCAAACACCAGAAGTTATAAACGGAGGAACAAAGACCAGGTCCCCAAGTTCTCTGATGCCTTGTTGATGTCGAGAGCAGCAACACACTTACGTTACAGTCATCGGACACATTTAGAGGGTACAAAATGCCAACAATACACCCTGCTCTTTTCTGCTACCAGAATAACCTACTCACACCATAGTGCTCACACAGCTTTTGTCAGTCAGGAGTTACCGCTCTCAATTTAGAACTCAAATAAGTCTGCACAACACAGACGAGCAGGAGAAAACAAGCTGTTCTGAAGTCAGAGTCTTGAGCCAACACCAGCAGTAGTGTGCTGCCTGGGGAGCAGTATTTAACTCCCTAGTCTGAACTTCTTCATCTTTAATGCATAATTAATAACTGAGCTAAAGGAAGATGGGTTATTATTTCATATGGAAACAAAAATGCCAACTAGGAACGAGATACATCTGAGGTGCCACAGTTTTGGATTTTGAATCTCTGCCTAGGGCCCATGAGTTAAGGTTCAACCCTGAGTTAGCACTGTTGGAAGACTGTGGAAGTCTGGAGAGGACAATCACTGTGGAATGTCCTTAGGTCACTGGGCTGTCCTTTTCAGGGGACCGTAGGACCCTCAGCCCTTGGTTGCTCCCTTTCACTCCTTCACCCATTATGTGAATTTGTTCCGCTATGAATGCCACCATGATATACGGCCTTGCCACAGGCTCAGAGCAATGGGGCTGCGTGCTTGTGGACTAGAACCTCCAAAACTGTGGGTGAAATTTAACTCCGGCATCCTTTTACAGTAACGAAATGATGACTACATTCAGGTACTGTTTCTAACTATAATCATGATTACTAGTTTTTGTCTTCTTGGCCTATAATTTTTACACTATCCCCTCAGCCCCTAATCACTGCTCACTAATTATTCTAATGCCTAAGAGCACCGAGGATTCAGTTCACCGACTCTTCACAAGATGACACATGAGAATCCAGACTAACAGAGAAAGCAGGCGTGTATCCTACCTCAACTATTAACTACCATTCAAACTCTTTCTTTTGGGTTTGGGGTTTTTGCTTTTAGAGGGAAGCTAATGAAAATCCATCACAGCTAGATGCCTCTCACCGCTGTGATGTGTTCTCATCAGACAAGACAGGACAAAGTTCTCTAAGCCCCAGTAGGTACTGTGCCAATACAGAAGGCTTACTGCATATCGGCTACCGATGGCATCTGATGAGAGCTATGTGCAGGCGTTTCACAGGAAGCATCAAAACGATTCCAAGTGTTGTTCATTTCACTGAGAATGAAAGTGGCATTTAAAGAGACTAAGCAACCTGCCCAGGGCCCTACAGGTAGGAAGGGGTGGGCTAAGATCCAAACCCACATCTATTGGTCCCTAATTGCTATTCTTTCCACCGAGGAGGAGGAGGTCACGTGTCATAAAGCTCTGAGATGGCCCCCTTCAGAAAAGGACAGGAAATGGATTATGTCATCATTCCCATCCCATGTCTAGACTCTAGGAAATAACCCAAAACCCACCAGGAAGCATGGAGCTGTGACCTCCAACAATGGGCCTGCATCTCACATAGCAAAACGATCTGAACATTGAGCTGCTGTTGAGAAGGCTGTGCCGACTCCAGACCCACGCATGAGTGATGTTGTAAGTGAGGGACTTACTGGCACATTATATAGAATTGCTACACTTTGCGTGATGAAACTATCATTCCTGTTTATTTCCAACTTCAGCACTGAAACACAAAGCAGGGAAGCAACCAGAAAACGCATTGGCTTTCAATAGAATTCTGTCTGAGTTTTAAGCCAGCATGAAATAAATATGTTATTTTCTTGAGACACACTCAGTTTTCAGAGCGCTAATACATGGCAAGACACACACACGGTGTATACAAAGATTCAAAGGAACACCATGTAAAGTTGTTTCTTAAGGATTTAAATTCTGAATGTGACTTATTAGCTTTGTGTAACTTTTGTTAAGATAATTACAAAACTGGAGAAATGAATGCTAAGGAAAGCATTCTTTTAAAAACTATAAAGAGAAATGGCTTATAAACTTTAAAAAAATACAGAGATAAGTAGTTCATAAACTGCCTAGCTTTGACATTATATTTTTGCAATTCTTAAAGTTGTCTTTCAAAATCTCTCTCAGCCCACACTGCATTGACAAGTGACCGACCCGGTGAGTTGAGACCTCAGACCTCGTCACATTAGGCTGCTCACCAATTATTTCCAACTCTCCTTCCAAGATCAGGACGGAGCTGTGCTCCCAGCCCACCTGAAGCTATGCAGGAGCCTTTAACAGGCTTGATTTCTTTTACTGGCCAATGAGCATGAGTAGCCGTTGTATTACTCTGCTCTGTATTAGGTCCAATCTCACAATGTAGAGTGCATGACTCGGGGTCTCCTTTCCTTTACTTCACCATGGTAACTGCCAACAGTCCAGGTAGGGCAGACTCCCTAACTGAATTCACAGTAAACCACCCTTCAATGGACATGGAGCACAGGAGATTTAAACAGAAAAGAAAATGAAACACTTTGTAATTTTCAATAGCTAAGATTTGGGTACTGTTGGTTACTGCAGTACAGCAAACCACATGCTGAATGACATTTTTAGAAACTCTGTATATGAGAGCTGGAGACGCAGTTCAATTGAATGCTTGCCTAGGGTGCACAATGCCTTGAATTCAACCCCAGCATTCCCAAAACCAGGCATGGCACGGCACATGCCTATAGTCCCAGCACTTGGGAGGTAGAGACAGGAAATCATGGCCAAACTGGCTACATGAGATTCTGTCTGAAAACAAAGAAAACCTCTGAAGCTGGGAAGATCACTTGTAGGTGATTACACTAAAGTAGTCCCACATTAGCGCAGAATGGAGTATAATAAAGGGCTCTTTATTTAGAGGTAGACCCACAGAGATCAACAGTCCTTTGCACCAGTGGGGAACAGGAACCAAATCAAGCAGCCAAGAGGCCTTGCACACGTTTCTACATCTGTTTACATAGTGCATCTGGCCACGCCTAGAGTGTGCCAGTATCTTAAAGGTTATTGGCTGATGGGGTTCCCACAGCAATCACTTAATTAAGTTTTTATCATGAAAGTATGAGCAACAGACTTCAGATCCCCAATATCCACATATGAAAAAAAACCGGGGTGAGGTGCCATGTACTTATAATCTCAGTGTTGGGAAGGCAAAGACAAAGGTTGATCCTTGGAGCTTACTAGTCAGCTAACTTAGCCTAATCAGCAATTCCCAGGTCCCAGGGAGAGAGCCTGTCTGTCTTGGTTGGGGTTTCTATTGCTGTGAAGAGACACCATGACCACAACAGCTCTTATAAAAGAAAACATTTAACTGGGGCTGGCTTACTGCTTCAGAGGTATAGTCCCAATTATCATCATGGCAGGACATGGTGCCATGCAGACAGACATGGTGCTAGAGAAAGAGCTGAGAGTTTTACATCTCGATCCTCAGGGAACGTAAGGTGACTGTGTCTCTAAAGGTGTCGTTGGAGCATAGGAGATCTCTAAGTCCGCCTCCATGGTGATGCACCTCCTTCAAAAAGCACACTTCCCACTAGTGCCAATCCGTATGGGCCAAGCATCCAAACACATGAGTCTATGGGGACCATTCTTATTCAAGTCACCAAATTGTCTCAGAAACCAAGCTGGTTGATGATGTCTGAGGAACAACATCCAAGACTGATCTCTAGCTTCCACACACAGGTGCACACACATGCACATGTACCCTCACACACAAACAGGCATACATACACAGAAAGACACACACACACACATACATAAAGAACATCTCAATGAAGTCTTAAGGAAGACAAATCAAGAAAAGAAAATCTGAGCAGTACAGGTGCAGTGCCCACACCCACTGCCCTCATCATGCTCTTTTCATAATTCCTCCTAAGTCCAAGTGTGAGAACACTGCCTACCACAGCCGGAGACAAGTATCAGTATAAATGTAGTGAATACCATCAGGCTACTCAATACCACTGCTGTGAGCCTCACCACTCAAAAGATAACTAAAATCTAAAACTCCCAAAACAGTCTGTTGCATCCCTTACACCACAATATTAAGTATCTAGTCTGACATGAGCGGTCTTCACTCAATAACTAAACACAAATAAATTTATATTCATGTACCATGTACATCAGAGCACCAGAAATGAAGTGTGGGAGGGGACCAAGGCTGCTTTGTAAAAGAGAAACATTGAAAGAGTCCAGGAGGAGAGTAAGAATGGTAAAGCAAACACACAAACAAAAACACAGACTCAAGAAACTGCAGTGAAGACAGACTCTGATGTCAAAAATACACTATCAAGTCAGGTGGGGGAAGGAGGGGTTCAGCCCAGCCACTCGTACCCCCTCCACTGCTGGAGCCCATCTGGGGGATTTACACCTGCTATTTATGTCACCATGCACCACTGATTTCCTACCCAAGCAGACTTATTTTGCCTTCTACCTGCAACTTGGAAAGGGAGATGCTTGGGAAACAAGTAGGAAATGGAACCAAATACGTGGGAAGGGAACCGAACACAGAGAGAAACCCAGCGAGCCTTCGGCCAGTGGTGAGCCCCTTTCTTCATGAGGCAAGTCCGTTCACTTCCTCCCCAGTGTCAGCTGAGCCAACGATGCTCTCATGTCTCCCAATCAGGAAATAACACAGGAGCAGTAGGACTCTTCCCTCTGTCCTCGATCCCACCTAAAGCCATCACCTAGCATTCTAGGAAAAATGGGAGCCAGCAGTCCATGGATTTCTGGAGTGAAATCAACTTCAAAGACTGGTAAGCCGCGTCAGTCAAGGGCTTACTGTGCACACATGAGGACCCGAGCTGAGACTCTCAGCACCCCAAAGGAAAAGGCATCAGCAGCACATGACTGTAATCTCAGGATGGCTGAGCGGGTACAGGCAGATCCCTGGGTTTGCTGGTCAGCCTTCATTGGCTGGCGAGCACAGGGTTCACTGAGAGCTTCTGCCTCAAAAGATAAGCTGGAGATGCAGTTGAGGACGATGCCAGTGTCGACCTCTAATTTCCACACATGTACGTACACACACATATTTATACACATATACTCATATACACATATTTATACATGCCCACACAAACATTCATACACACACAGAAAGAGACAGCAATCTCCCTTTACAGATTAGAGAGGGTGTTAAGTGGAACATCTCCAAACAGGGAAATTTATTGTCCAGCTTTTGGCCTTAAACCTGCTTTCTCTGCTTTTTCTATCACCTCCGATCATCTGCTGCCATTTCAATTGGTCTTGTCTCCTTGATTCTCCCTGGTGGTCTAACGGTTAGGGCTGGGCACTCCCAAATTGGTTTCCTCCCTTCTGTGTGTTTGTGGGGTTGGGACACACACACACGCGCGCATTCTTAGGCACACTAAGATGCTCAAAGTTGACATCAACTATTTGTTGAAGCAAGCTCCCTCACTGAACTCAGAGCTCACCGATTCCAGTTCACCCAACTAGCCAGCTTGTCCTGGGCACTGCCTGTTGCTGCCTCCAGAGTGCTAGAACTCCAGGTGGCCACCACACCTGCCTGGCTTTTACATGGGAGCTGGGCACCCAAACTGCATTCCTCACACTTGTGTAGCTGAGGGTTTATCCACTGAGCCATTCCTACAACACCTCTCTGGGACTTCTTGACCCTAATCCCTCCTGACATTTTCCTACTTCCATCTCTCATCCATTGATTAACGAACATGATTGATGGTGCTTAGCATGTGCCAGGTGCCATTCTACATCCCCCAGAGATATTAACTCATTAATCACAATAACCCAGGAGAGGTCATCACACAGAGGATACACACTGTGCTCTGGCCCTGTGTCCATTCTTCACTAATAGGCCCAATGCCTCTCTGTACTGCTGCATTCCCTCTTTCGAAGATTAGAAAGGTCGCATTTTCCCCATTTCAAAAGCCGTGTGTGTGTGCGTGCATGCGTGTGTGTGTGTGTGTGTGTGTGTAATTTTCGAGACACGGTTTCTCTGTGTTAACAGACTTCGCTGTCCTGGAACTCCCTTTGTAGACTAGGCTGGTCGTAAACTCACTGAGATCCGCCTGCCTCTGCCTCTGGAGTTCTGGGAGTAAAGGCATCCACCACCTCTGCCCAGCCTTAAAAGTCATTTTTAAGGATCTCAGTTCCAGAATAATCTGTTAAACTCTGCTAAGACCACCCAAAGAAAACTGTTTATTATCCCCCACAACACATTTTAGAGATGACTTCTGCCCCTACAATGGCTGAATACATGGAAGGAAAAGGAAACCGGTCAGCTATTCTTTTCCTCCAAGCAGACTCACCATTTGGTGAGCAAACAAGACAAGGAACCGAGCAGAGACACCCTCTGGCCCCCAGGACGAGACACTGCAGTCTGCATTAAAGACAAAGCAAGGCTCATGCTGAATTTATCAGAATGATTGATTGCACCCTAACTAGGGAATGAGATTGTTTGTACAATCTAAAGGAGGAAGAAGTCCTGTTTGGGTAAGATAACCTCTCCAGTCCGGCTTCTGTTTTATTTTTTGTTATGTATTTTCATAACACAGGGTTTGCATGGGCAGGGACACAAAGGTCTCCCAGCAAATGCTACTCTGTGAAAATGAAGAAAAATAAACAACCTACACTAATATGCTGGCTGCCCTGCTTTCAAATATATTACCTTCCATGTCTTCAAGGAAATGAACACACGCAGCCTTCCAGAACTGTCTGACCCAAGGGGTGATCGCTGCATGAGACCAACTGACTTCTTGCCTAGGACAGGCAGTGGGGCAGGAGGGAGGAAGTGACCTTGCAGACTGATAAATATAAACTGCCCGTTCTCTAGACCCAAGGGGCAGAGAGAAAACAAAATCCATCATGGGAGAGCTTGGGGACAAACTCTATGTGGTGCTTAAACGGACACATGATCCTACCTTCCTGTGAGAGAGAAGAAGTGAAGCATGCAGACGGGGGCAGCCCCTCGACAGCTTGTGAAAGAAGGGGGCAAGGGGCAGGAAAAGCAATAGACATTCTGAAAATAAAAAAAACTAAACAGCTCCCCCTCCTAACTTTCCAAGAAATGCTCAGATGTAAAATGACTGACATCCAGTCACTTTTCTCTGGGCACTGGGTGTTCACTCATTCACTCACTCACCTGACATTGTGTGTCTCTTCCTTTGCCCAAGACCTGTGTCAATAATTGTGTGTCTCTTCCTATGTCCAAGAACTGTGTCAATAATTGTGTGTCTCTTCCTATGTCCAAGAACTGTGTCAATAATTGTGTGTCTCTTCCTATGTCCAAGAACTGTGTCCGGCTCTTGGGATTAAAAACTAACAAAGGCTGAATGCCTTCCATCCAAGTACCCAAAAATGTTTGAAGGCCTGAAACTTTCTGAGTGTGTCCATGACAACACTAGGGTAGAACGGCACTCCTGGCCACCTATGAGAGGTCACAGTCAGATGTCAGAAGCATGGCACACAGCTTATTTGGTGCCCCCAAATGAAAAGGGGTCCACCTGGACTCTGTCATCTGTGATAAGCAAACTTTGTCTCATGCACAGAATACTTTAAGGTATATAAAATTATCTTCTGTATATATATATATATATATATGTGTGTGTGTGTGTGCATATGTGTATATACACACATACATACACAAATCAATTCTGAGTTCACACTTGGGTCTTATCCTCATGTGAAGGGGTTGAGGAGATGGCTCTTCTGCTAAAGTGGTCATGGGGCAAGTATGAGAACCTGAGTATGGATTCCTGGTAGCCATGTCAAAAGCCTGACCAAGTGGTGTACCTTCAGCGTTGAGGAATTAATAAAACAGGCCCTGGGACTCACTGACCAGCCAATCTAGCTCAACTGATGAGATCCAGATTCAGTGAAAGACCTGTCTTTAAACTTAAGGCAGAGAGTGACATACAGTGTCAACCTCTGGCTTCTACACGCATGTGCACATACGTGCACACACCCACGTAAACATGCAAACATACACGCACACAGGATATGTATGTGTATGCAGCCATACCAAAACCTAAAATCTGAAACATCTGCAATTCCAAACGTTCCAGAGAAGAGAATTCAACCTGTGCGGCCACATCTCCACCCATGGGGAGTTAAGAGTTAACAAGGACTTCACCAGAAACTTCTAGCAGGTGCCACTCTGTGTGCCAGGTGTACTTAGCACTTCACCTCTGATGAATATTTCAGATGAAAGGGAATCCAACATCAAGAGCTCAATAGCCATAAACCATAAACAGAATGACCTAGATTTTTCCACTCATTTCAACAAAGCTTAAGAAGTTTGTTTATAAAGACCTGTCGAAGTGGACTCAGGAATGGGGTGGCTCTTCGGAGCAATAGTGTGTTCACGCCAAGTCAAAGTCTAAGAGGGAGAGTCCCTGGTAGGAAATGACAGCCCTGGGTGGAAACAGCAGTTGTGCATGCTGGGCTGGTTAGCTCCAAACAGAAAACAATTGCTTCCAGATAGTTCTTCCACAAGGCATGAAACCTTCAAAAGATTAATAGATGTGAGTTACTCTAAACATATACTATTCATAATGGGAAACTGTCAGGCTAAAGCCCATACTAAATTTCACTAACATCTCCTATGATACACCAACATGACTATAAAAGCCTATCACTATGATTAGGAAGAATAAGAAGAATGTAGACAAATACTTCTTTCTCTCTGTCTCTCTCCCTCCCTCCCTCACACACACACACACACACACACACACACACACACAATCACACTCATGCACAAACTAAGAATCACATGAAGTTAGAAGCAGCCTCAGTTTCGGATAAAAATTTATTCACCTGCATTAAGATTTTTTCACAGCTCTGTAGCTGTACATCCAGCATTTGGTTACCCAGCAACCCAAGGGCTCTAAATAGCAACGAAACTAGAAATTCAAGCATCTGTCTATGTGAGCAGACTCCAAATAGAAAAACTTGTGACATAAACAATGAAGGCCAAGGTCATCGATTTTGTTTAGTAACTGTTTACAGCAATGGGCAGCTGATCCCAGAGACTTGGATCTGTAGGAAATGGCATCTAATAGCAAGTATAACTGGGGGAAAACAGTAGGCAGGTAAGCCACTGGGTACACACGCTTTAATCCCAGCACTGTGGAGGCAGGAGGATTGCCTTTAGTTTGAAGACATCCTGTCTTTGTCTTACCCCACCCCTAGACGTGGCAGACAACAAAGAAAGCAGGCAACAGAGATGAGGCGTAAGGAAGAGGCTCTCGGAGTACACTGCAAAGCAGGGATGGGGACGAAGACCATGGGGCAGGAAACAAGAAACAGACAAGAATCAACTTGTGGGGTCAAGTTCCCTTTGCCAACATGGAGCCATCCGAAGCCATTATTATCTCTGCATATTAAAACAAATTACTTTCCGCTGTGTTACTGTTATCTTTTATGTTCAGAAAAAAATAGATTGTTTTCTTGATTTAAGGATCCATTTCAGCCAGGCAATTATCAATGTCACACTCTCTGAGCAGTGATTAAAGAAAGGGACCAGGAAGGTGACTGAGAAAGTTGGTGACCAAGAAGAATTATTGAGAGGCCTAATCAGGATCCTACAGAGACAGCCAGAGGGAAACCCAAGATGGGTTTTTCCTCTGCTTCCTTCCTTGCCTGTGGCCCTAGAAGTGCAGATTTCCCGCATGAAACAGAAGATGAATGATGCTATCAGCTGTCCGTTACCCCATCTAACCAAGACAATTTCAGGTTTTGTTTTGGCTTGTTTTTTCGTTTATGTTTTTGTTGTTGTTATTTGTTTGTGGAAGGCAAACTGGGAATGCCTAATGGTGGCATAAGCCAGAAGAATCTGCAGAGTTCTACTGTGGTCTATCATTCCTCACCCACTATTCAAAAGCCCGAAAGCAAGCCACCTGTAATCCCAGCAGTAGGGAGGCAAAGGCAGGTGAATTTCTGTGAGTCTGAGAAAGTTCAGACCAGACCAGACAGGGCTTCATTAGTGAGACCCATACCATATCCCCCCCACCTCAAAATAAACAATAAAAATGTCCTGAAATCTCTGAAAATCTAACTTGAACTAACCCAAGGCTTCATGTATTGTCATAATTGCCCAATGTCTGCATTTGTATATTTCATTCCTAAAAGTATCACCCAGTGTGTTTGAATATGGGGTACAGCTATGGAAGAGGTTACACAATACATTACACATTGTGCACCAATTTTTATAAATCTGGGAAATTCTGAAATATGCAATGTATTTCAGATAAGGATCCTTGGATTCATTACAAGATTAAACAGTCAATAAGAATCTAGGAGAACACTCTGAACTTCTACCTGGGTTCTTCCATCTAACCGCTCAAGGCAAGTTTCTTGAGAAAAGGGTCTCACTGCCAGCCTGGGTTGGCCTAGAACCCATAATGTAGCCCAGAATGCTTTTGAACTCATATCCTCCTCCTCCTCCCTCAGCCTCCTGAATGCTGGGGTTGCAGCTATGGGTCACCACACTGTCTCACCTGGCATTCCAAAGCACTTGTATGGGGCTAGGTGTTTGGCATATGTTCAAAGGGCCTCCATTTGATTTTTGTCTTATATGCAAAACAAGATGAAGACTAAAGATCACCATGATTGCTTAGATCATCAACATGGTCGCACGTCCAGAGAGAGAGAGAATGAAATGAAAAAATGAAACAGGAAATCCGATTTTATGTGCACAGGGTTAATTAGTGAAAGTGTTTTTTTTTTTCTTTACAGGTAATAAGAGACATCTTAGTTAATCCTGTCAGAGGGATAGGAAGAGGAGACAGGAGGAAGGAGACCTCGCTAATAGTTGTAATTATTCTGAGGCTCAGAACGCCACTCCCAGGACATTGTGACCCACGAGCCAGCCCTGCCACCCTTAACTGCCACCCAGATGCCTATGCTACGTCACTTCTCCCAACTTCTCTTCTTTGTCTTTCCACCAAGCCACTCCAGTACCCCTCATGTTAAAACACACAGCTTTCCCCAGGAGTTATCCATTCTGATCTCCACTCAAAACTGCCCCAGACTGAGCTAATCACAGTGTCCAGTAGAAGCATGTCTATCTACAGCGCTCACGTGCTCTCCCTCTCTCCCTCTCCCCCTCCCTCCCCCTCCTNCTCTATTCTCCCAAGCAGCAAGGCTTTGAGAAGGTTGGGACTATTCACCGAAGAGTCTCTGGTACAGAAACGGGATGGGATGAACTAAAGCAAAGACCCTCAGGAAAAGGAAGATTGTGTCGTCTCGGTGCACTTGCTTAATAGCTCAAATGTTGTTTTTACTTTATGTGAAATTTAACAATGTGCCAAACACAAAATGTGCTGCACTTGATTTAAGATACTTTCTGGCTGTTCAAATTACATCTATCACATTCAACTGAAACCCTCGGGTGCAGACATGCTTAATATTCAGAATTTTCTCGGTTTAGAAGAGTTAATCTAGTCTGTACAAAATCTAGTCCGTACAGATTGTGTTATATAAGTGAATATGCTGATCTGAGCCTTACATCCCCTCACTTTGCAATTTTGTTGTCTGCTGCAGAAGGGGGTGGGTGGGGAGAAAGGGATAGAAAGCAGACGGAGTGAGGATAATGGGTACAGATGAGCCAGTTTTAGCCAAAGCAGAAACCAAATGGAACCCTGGCAGGACATAATGGCACAGAATCCATAAACCGCAGTGGTTCCTAATACCACTAATAGCCAATGTTACAACAAGCACTTGGTGTGTTTCAACTCATATACATCCCAAATAGAAAACACAAGTCTTATTCTCACTCTATAGACAAGGAAACAGAGGAAAGAAAGACAAAGTATGACTTAGTGGGCTTGAGTATGGGAGTCTATAAAAGCCAGATGAATTAAAGAATTAATGACCAGCCAGGCGGTGGTTGGCACATGCCTTTAATCCAAGCACTCAGGAGGCAGAGACAGGCAGATCTCTGTGAGTTTGAGGTCAGCCTGGTCTACACAAATCGAATTCCAAAACAGGACTGTTACACAGAGAAAGAGAAACCCTGCCTTGAAAAAAGCAAACAAACAAACCAAAAAAGAATTAACGACAACTGTCCTAGTTTCTGTTGCTGTGCTAAAACAACCTAACCAGAAGCAACATGGGGAGAAATGGGTTTATTTTAGCTTACAGTTCTAGATCACAGCCCATCGTTGCGGAAATCCAATGTCAAAGCAGAAACTCAAGGCAGGAACTTGAAAGCAGGCCTAACTGCTATCCCACACAGTATTGACTCCAACCAAGGAACTCAGTTCACAGCCAAGGAAGTGCAACAGAAACCATGGACGATGCTTGCTAGCTAGCTTTAAGGGTAGCTTATATTAAGGTAGCTTTTTAGTTCAGGTTCACCTGGCTAGGATGGTGTGGCCCACAGCCGGGTGGACCCTTCTACATAAGTTAGCAGTCAAGTCAGTCCCCCACAGACTTGCTGCACATCGCCAACCTGGCATAGATAATTCCTCAATTGAGGCTCCCTTCTCAAGCAATTCATTATGGTAAACACTGGTATTTATAATCAACTATCATGGGCTGGAGAGATGGCTCAGAGGTTAAGAGCTCTTACTGTTCTTCCAGAGGTCCTGAGTTCAAGTCTCAGCAACTACATGGTGGCTCACAACCATCCGTAATGAGATCTGGTGCCCTCTTCTGGTGTGCAGACATACATGCAGGCAGAACACTGTATAGATAATGAATAAAATGTTTTTTTTAATTACCTGTCAAAGTATTCACTCAGTCACACAGCTAGGCTAATAATTTTAATTAAAAGTGCATGCCCTGGGAAGGAGAAATCAGATTTGAATCTCAGCTACACTGCTGCACATGTAGCCATGAGGATGGAATTTAAGTTCTGCAGTTCTTCACTTACTCAATGGAGGAGAGGGTGACAGCCACCCACCTCTGGGGCAGCAAGAACCCCATCTGTTGGGTGTCAGACATTTAGTGGTCAACACTTCACTTCAGAAAACAATAATGAACACTTGCACGGTAAGGACTGTGCACGTCTTAATTTTTGTATTTTATTTGCTGATCATTTGTGCGGTGCTGAAAATGAAAGCCTCTGACGCTGGGCTACATCCCAGTCCCCAACTTTACTGTCAATATCAGAACTCTGAGTCTTGGAGACTTTGAGTTCTTATTCGGGTCACAGAGCACTTCCTGTTGCTTTGTCCTTTAAGAAACAGTGGCTGACTGCAGGTGACTGCAGGTTGCCATATTCCACGCCCCGCCCTCTTTCCCCCAATCAGAGCAAGTCTGAGCAGGAGTTCCTTTCACTCCGGGCAGGTGTATCATTTTCCAGACGGTTTTCCTTACAGCTATCCCCACCACTAGTCAGCAGCTCATTCTCATCCCAAACAAAGTCAAAAATCAACACTCACACACTAGACTTTCAAAAACTTAGACTCAATTTAAAATACAAGCAGTAGTCACTGCCTCGACCACAATGGGAAACAACTTAATAAATGAACTATAAAAGAAACGGCTGGCTTTTCTACATCTGATACAAAGATTTTAGGGGAAAGCCCACACTTCACATTCCAAGACATTTGGAACATCCACAGACGCTGCCTGAGAGTCTGCAACTTTGTATAGATTCTATAGATGCAGAAAGGAAGAGGTCGGCTGTCCTTTCTCCAATCTCTAACTCCAAGCAGATCCCACCCACTTTGTGGGTGTGGTCATGAAAAGCCTTAGGTCACTGGGGTAATTGCACCAAGCTGCTCTGGGCATGCTCAGTACCTTGTCCTTGGCGGGCACTCCTTTCCACTTCCTTCAGGTACCACTAGAAACTGGCAACTTACCCGTTTGTTCTGCCTCACTCAACAGATCACAGCCAGGCTTCCGTAGCTGTCCTCTGAATCATAAGTTAGAGCTATTCTGGAGGCCCTGATTACTCCCAAGACTGTATACTTGAATATAAAGCAAAACAGTTTTCTGCTTATTTATAAAATTCATTTTAGCAATCGCTTGATGAATGGGGCTGGTTGTGTATTACAACCAGAACTCTCCCTCCCAGAATTCACAAGATTCAAATCTTTCCATCTGTTGATGGCTGTGATCATATTAAGATTTTCACTGAAAGCAGTTACCTCTGAAGGAAGCTGTAGCTTCAAGCCAGTTCCTTGTGTCCCCAACCCTACAGAAGGTGCCTTTCACTGATGTTCATCAAGCACCCCACAAATGCTGCCCTTCACAGCTGTCCCCTTTTGTTTCGCCAGAGCTGACATTAAGTACCAGACCCCTGGTGCAATCTTCCCACTGTTCGCCAGGGCCACACGGGGCGATCACAACCTTGTTAAGCGTTCAGCTTTCTAATCCCAAATTGACTCCTCATCATTTCCTTTCTTTATTTTTAAGGTTCTTTTTCTACCTCTGGGTAGAGGGGATTATTAGTAGTATGACATTGTGTCTCCATTTTTTAAAGGCCTTAAATAATTAAATATTTTTAAGATACTTTGACCGTAGGCATTCAGTGGAAAATAAAATAATGCCAACGCTTCAGGCAATTTGCAGAGAGAAGTTTCCTATAATGAAGGAAAGCATCACTGAGAGGAGTTTATAGCTTCACTGTAGAAGAGAAAGGGCTCCTCATGATGTTCATGCCATAGCTTACTAGGCAATCATACCATTCATAGGTTGGTCTCACAAAAAAAGCTCACTTCATCGTTATATTGGAGATCCCATTTTCAATGTTATGTTTTCCAAGTTCTGCATAAAATTGGGCATCAGAAATAAAAAGGCTGGTAACATAACAAAAATGCCAAAATAACCTCATTTACCATAATTTAATGCTAACTGCTAGGTACCTCCGTTCCCCCTTTGTAAAGCAGGGAAAACAATATTAAAAGTAGTAGCATGTGGCTTTACGGCTAAGGACTTAAATACCTTTCACATATGATTTTTAAAGTATGTGTTATTCAGTATTAATGGGGATACCATTCTTGGGCTAGCACTTACAATCCCCAAAGTTACTGCTAGTCCTGGAGATCCAGATCACGGCAGAAATCCTATACAAACATGAGATCCGTCATTGTCATGTTACTAGGGTAAATCTTGATGTGGTTTCAAAATGAAGTCTATAATACAACCAAACAGTAAGACTATATTCCAACTGGCCCACATACACTAAAACATGTTTTGTAAAGCATTCTTGCAATGAGGAATCACGCTATCCTGCAGCCCTTGGCAGCCACAGGCTAACACCTGCTGTCAAACCTTTGCAGGCCAAGGCCATTTCTTCTCTACTCCACAGTGCGGAACTGGAGAATTCAGCACAGGGCCTGCCAGGTGTGTGCATATGTCTCAAGAGCCTCCTGCGGCATGTACATTGGCCCTGCCTCAATGCTGCCTACATACTGCTTTTGGGGAGAGAGGAATTGGGCTGAGTTAACCTGAGACATGTGGTCTCAGTTACAGTGGAGCCCTACCTGAAACTCATCCATCAAACAAGTTCCAGCCAACCACTAAAGCAGAGCTGGCAAGGAACACAACATAATTAACCTCTCTGGTCATCTCCAGAGGCAAGGTGGGATTCTACCCCCATCTTGTTAGTCCTATGCTCTAAATCCAAAACATGGCCCTCGCAGACACTTTATCTTTCAGAGCCAGACGCTTTTTGTATAAATGATATGACAACTTCAACGAAAGAAGGAAGGAGGGAAGGAAGGAAGGAAGGAAGGAAGGAAGGAAGGAAGGA